>MINK01172301.1:0-22254 GCA_001735545.1 Phormia regina
TTTTTTGATTGTTTATGTTTTGTTATAATTTTTTTTTAATTTTGTGTTGTCTGATATGTGACTGACTTTTCAGGGTAAATAAAATTGAGAACATAATTTCTAATGATTATACCTTCTGCAGTTATATTGTTCGAAACATAAATAAAATCGTTTTTCATATTTATGACAAAAGTTTAATATATTTTTCATCGGAAACTTTTACCCTTTTTTAATTTTTGTTCTTAAAAAGATCTATGTGTAGTAAGACTTTTTGACATTCGACACCCTTTCGGATAACGGAAGACGTTGTTAGAAAGTCAGACATTATTTGCAAGCATCCGAAAACTTTTTATTTTCAATCAATATAAATATCTTTAATGTTCAAAATGTTTTTTTAATATGTGAAAAATATTTATTTATATATAATAATATAACATCATGATAAATCTTTAAAAATAAAAATTCAAATGATTGTTTTTTAATTCACACTTTTGATTTTTTTTTTAATGTCTAAGTATATTTGTGAAACGTCTAAATAAAAACGAAAATCCCCATAATTCAAAAATATTTTTTTCTTCAGACTTTTTTCAACTAAACAAGAAAATCAATAATAAAATCAGTTTATTAAAATGACAGAAACAGAAAATAGTAAGGTAATTGATAATTTATCATATATATTTAATTACATTTTTAAACAATACTTAATTACTTTTAATTAAAAGCCCTCATCAGTGACAAAAACATCACTGGGTATTTTATTTTGGCCGTTAATTTTCGGAACCATAGCATGTGATTTTTTGAGCTTGTGTCACTTATTACCCACGCATACACAACATTTATATCGTCCCTATATGTTGTCTATGGTACCGTTCAAAGTTTTTCGAAAATAAAAATTAATGTAAATCGATTTTTTTAATAAAACTAAATATTTATTTTTAATGATTTTGATTTATATATGTATGTATGTACATTAAACGTTTAAGAAATATATGTGTATGTAAGTAGGTAGTAACTATCTATAAATCATTTCAACTTAAAGATTTTTGGTCATCATTTAGAACTTGTCTAACATTTATATTAATACGAGAATCGTGCAAATAATTCTTAAAGGGAGACCAATACACTTCATTGCTCACTTGTTGATACAGCAAAGGATCCATCGACCATGATAAAGCCATTTCCATTTCATTATTATTGCAGCAAGTTATGTCGGTGCGTAATTTTTTAGACGGCTGTAATACATCTATACTTATTTCCGGCGTTTGACTTGTTGAAGATGTAAAAATATTCCAAGTTTCTTGTCTGGCTTTCATAACACGAGGCACCGCATGGTAACAAAGACGAGAATGTTGGGACATGACCAGCACATCGCCACTTTCTAAAAATAAAGCTGTTGGTTTCTCCTCACGTGTTTGTCCACCAATGAGAAATATAGCTGTTTGTCCAAAACTAAAACCAAATGAAAATTTAATTAAAATATTTTTTTTGTTGTTATTGTATACACAAAGCAAACCTGAAAGAAAACAAAGGAGCTTCTAAATTTTGTTCTGAATGATCGGTATGGCCAGCCAAGGTGGTGCCGATTGGGTAGTAGTTAACAATAGCAGCCTGTGCCTTATAGTTATCATAGCCCAAAACATTCGCAAAGAAATTTGTCATGCGTGCCAAATCTTCAGGAAACTCTGTGTATGACTCTTCGCTGTAAACTTTGGTATCCCAATTATGATGATAGCCTAAAGTGGTCCAGCGCATAGAAATTTTCATACGTCTAGCTTCATCCTTGTCGTCACACTGTTGTAAAGAAGACCACCAATCGTCCAAAACTGTTTTATTAAAAAGTCTTTCATTTAAGTTAACTTTGTTGGGATTTTTTGGATAATCTTTTAAACTTCTTGCCATCCAATAACGTTGACCATGTGTATTAAACGCATGACGTATGACAATTAGCCCAGGATGTTCTACTAGTTTAAACAAACGCCATTTGTGTATAGGATTCATACCCAATGGTAAACCCAAACTGACATAATCATCTTTAAGTTGTAAATCCTGAATCTGAAATTTATATATGTATATAAATAAATTATATAAAATCCTTTGATTACAAATGTTAGAAAATCTTTCTTACTTTTGGGCATTTGGAAGTATCTTGGAAATCAATGACGTCTTTAAAATCCGGCACGGGCCATTTTGATTTATAATATTTAAAACTTTCTTTAAACATAATGCTATTCCTTCCACCCAAAATTAAAACATTTTGTAAAATTAATAAGAATAACAAGCAAACAAACAATAATTAAATGTAAATAAAAATTGTTATAAAAATAAAATAAAATAATTCACAATAGTGTTCGTAACATATGTTACAGTTACAAAATCATATCTAAAATGACAGCAGAAAATAAATGAAAGCAAGTGTCACATAAAACCGAAAATAAAACATAAACAAAAATAAACAATTAAACGCGTGTTGGTTTGGATTTATTTTCGTGAAAGTATCCTACATTTTTTAATTATTTATTTAAAATTAGAATAATTGGAACATAAGCTCATTCGAAAATAAAATGTCTTCGTCGCGGGACTATGGTGAATTGAGAAATGATGAAAAATTCATCAAATGTGTTGAAAATTTTGATACAAGCCTAGATAAAATTGAAGCTTCAATTTTAACTGCTGTGGGTTTAAAAGATTTTGAAGAATTGTCTACACAAGAAAAAGTCAAATTGGACAATTATTTGGCTTATTCTATTAATTCTTTGTATTGGATGTATGTTAAACTCCAGGGACAGGATCCAAATGAGGTAAATTCTAAAATTGTCTACTGACTGCACAGAATAACAAATGAAATAATTTGGACAATGTATATAAAATTTTAGCAAAAAGATACATATTTTGTTAATATTTATTTTGTGAAAAATTCGTAATTTTGAGCTTATTAGAAAAATAATAATTATTTTATTTAACCATTTGTAACACATGATATGATCAATAAATATGATCAATAAATAAAATATATTTTATAAATTTATTTCATGGTAATATCCTAACACACTAACGTCTCATCTCACGAGGAATATTATACATCTAACATAAAGATTTAGTAACGACAATTACATATAAGAATTAGTTACCAGAAAATTTTAAATTAATTAAAAGTTTTGTTGCACAGTTGTCTAATTTATGAATTTTGCAACAAATCCTAGCTTGTAGCTGAGAATTATGCATTTTTGATACTTATTTTAAGAATATGAGTGGACTTTATACATATATACATTACATATGGTCGGTATACTGACAAAAAGTAACGTGTGTTTTCAACATCTTTTCTTTAACATTTTATCTACTGAACTGATAATGTAAAAACATAAAAATCCCCTCTCACACTCTCCTAAGAACTCAAAATTTCAAATCCGACATAAAATTTTTTTGGTAAATTACATATAGAACTCTATTTGTCAGATCCCGAGGTTATGTTTTTAAAATTGACTTCGAGTTTAATCGAAAAATGTATTAAAAACAACTTCAAATTTTAGCACGGCATCAAAAATGAACTATCACGTGTGCGGCAAACTATTTTACGAGATAAACAAATCTATGAACGCAATACCATACGACCGGTTTTGGATAAAGGCGCAGCTGGACGATTCATTAAACATGGCCTACACACACGTTTCGATAAAGATGGCGAAAAGATATCTAATGGTGACTAAATCAAAGTAAACAATTAATAGTTAAGAGTGTTTTTTTATATAATTAAAAAATAAATTAATATAAGAAAAAAATCTAAAATGGGGAACTTATTTACATTTCAGTAAACATGCGGTTATAATCAGGTATGTTACAGAAAATATTATACTACCAGTGCTTTAATACTGAAAATATATGAAAATATTTTAAGTTTATGTGGAAAGAAAATCTGAATAACGGTATTCATTCTTTTTATTCTCCAAATGTATTGACTGCTGCAAGAATTGTTGCTGCTTCCATTGAAACTATAACAACCAGCAAAAACAGCGATGCTGATATTGTCAAACTGTCATCGTCAAATACTATTTCCAAATTTAGTGATTGCAATGAATCCACTAGCAATTCCAATATTAAAAAACCCAACGAAGAAGGTTCCGTCAAATGTACAATTTGTAGCTCATATACTCATAAACGTTCTTATATGCCCGATATTAAAAAAAAAAACATCATAACAATATGGGACATAATGAGAAAAATGATTAATTTGAAAGTGTTATTGCTTAAATAAATTCTACGCTTTCGTGTTCTGTAGCTACATATATATTAATGTTTATTTATAATAAAAAAAAAACTACAAAAAGCATTAAATAAACGATTTTGTTGTTTATACATTTGTTTCAATCTTTTTTATTACACAAAAAAACTTGATATATTTTTACAGAAATTATACTCTTAAATTCTTTTACTCACTTTCTCAAATTTTTGTTTCTTTAAAAAATATTTTTCTTTCTTACCTATTATTCCAATCCAATTTCAACTTACAATCGGTTTATTATATATACATCAAACGATAACTAATAAAAATTGTTAAAGCCATATTTCGTTGTATTTTGAAAAAGATTGATATAAAAGAATAAAATAAATTTCGTATTAAATTTGATGGTAAAGTTTTATCTTTTATTTGTACGTATTTTTTTATTTTTAATAAAATTACCATTTTATCCCTGGTATTACCTGTTTTTGAAAACATAAAAAATATGTGTATATTTATTTTTGCAAAAACTTGTTTTATTTTATAATTGCAAATAATATACACACGTTTAGGACATTTGGAATGACCTTTGTTAAAAACAGACACACCCACTTTTTCCTATCTTCACTAATTATACCAAATAAATAATACAGCTGTTTATGTTAAATATCGATACTTATGTAAAGTATATTATTTATCTGAAAAAATAAGAAAACAAAAATCTATACTTTCATTTTCAAATAACAACATGCGTACTTCATATGGATTGTATGTATGTACATACATATGTATGTATGGATGAATGTGTATTTTTAAATATAATACACTTCCGTGTGTACTTATATTTTTCTTCCTAATGTTGATGACTGTTTTTAAAAATAGAATGATGCAAAGTGTAGAAAGAAAACGAAATTGTCCATCTATGAATTCACCCCATACTTTGTTGTGTTTGTAGGGGGCAGCATGGAAAGGGGATTTTGTATTATTTATTTATTTATTTTTTTCATCTAATAGACTAGAGAAAGTGAAACGTGTCGCATACCTCATACCCTATGTATATAAAATTAATGGGCTTCCCACCTACCCCTGGTCCATAAGTTCTATTTTTTAACACAAGCTAATCAATAAACTTTTATTTTTTGTTTTGGTAAACAACTTTTATGACATAGTACAGAATGACCTTTTGTCTTTGGTACGCAAAATTTCATGATAATATTAATACACATATATGTAGATAGATCAGCTAAAATACAAACAAAAAACTAATGATAACGAAACTAAAATTGTTAATGGAAACATACATACACAAGTTTTCTACAAAATGGTGCCGGCTTCATAGCCAAATTTACTACATAACAATATTTAATTTAGTAACAAGAAAAAAACATGTTTTTTTTTGTTTTTATTTTATTTTTTAATTTAAATTACAACAACAATATGAACAAAGCTAATTAACGGCACATTTAGCCAATAATGTTATGAAATAAATAGTAAATGCATTAAAAAACACAACAAATACATACACATACATTACAATAACAAAATGAGAATGAGAAGTATTAAAGCTCTCTCAGTTTGCCCTTATTTGCAAAATGATAAAAATTGCATTTTTTTCATCTATTAATTGCTTTTTTCATCGTATGTGTGTGTATATCGTTTAGAATATTCTTGAACAAAATCAAAGTTATATAAGATTTGTGCAAAATAAATAAATAAATAAATAAAATGTAGCTGTTTTTGTTTTAATGTTTTTAATAACATTTATTTTGGTTTTATATCAACTTTAAATGTGAGTAATAACTACTAATTATAATTTATAATAATTATTGAATACAGTATAGAGAACTTAGATTTTTAATGATGTTATATTAATCAGGAGGTGGATTTGTAAGGTTGTTGTTGTTGTTAAAAAGGAGTATAAGCCATACTAGACCAGTTATGACCAGCAATGTTTGAAATATCTTATTCTTTCAATTATGTAAAGTAAATGCTCAGGCTCCTTCCTGTAAGATGTGCGTCTTTTCTTTTCACTCCTTCTTTTAGTTTGTTGTTTCTATGCTTCTCATGTTAAATAATAATTTTGGCGTGTATTTCTAAAATTTTACTGTAGCGTTCTTATGATTTAAATGAATTTTTATATTCTCCCCCTCTCTCGGCTTACAATTTAATCCTTGCTTTGCATGTATTTGATCAAGTCGATGACACGGTTGGAGTAACCGAATTCGTTGTCGTACCAGGAGATCAACTTGACGAATTGATCGTTGAGGGAAATACCAGCCTTGGCATCAAAGACTGAGGAGTGGGTGTCACTGACGAAATCGGTGGAGACGACTTCTTCATCGGTGTAGCCCAAGATACCCTTCATGGCACCGTTGGAAGCTTCCAAAACCTTAGCTTTGATGGCATCGTAGGTGGCGGGTTTGCCAAGACGGACAGTCAAATCGACAACAGATACGTTGGGGGTGGGGACACGGAAAGCCATACCAGTGAGTTTGCCGTTCAAAGCAGGGATAACTTTGCCGACAGCCTTAGCGGCACCGGTAGAAGCAGGAATGATGTTTTGGGCAGCACCACGGCCATCACGCCACAATTTGCCAGAGGGACCGTCAACGGTCTTTTGGGTGGCAGTGGTGGCGTGGACAGTGGTCATGAGACCTTCAACGATTCCCCAGTTATCGTTGATAACCTTAGCCAAAGGAGCCAAACAGTTGGTGGTGCAGGAGGCGTTAGATACGACCTTCATGTCGGGAGAGTAAGCATCCAAGTTGACACCGCATACGAACATGGGAGCATCAGCAGATGGGGCAGAGATGATAACCTTCTTGGCACCACCCTTGAAGTGAGCGGAGGCCTTTTCGACGGTGGTGAAGACACCAGTAGATTCTACAATGTATTCAGCACCAGCGCTAGCCCAGTTGATGTTGGAGGGATCGCGTTCACTGAAGACGGTGATCTTTTGGCCATTTACAACCAATTTGCCATCTTCGGCAGAGACGGTGCCCTTGAAACGACCGTGGGTCGAATCGAATTTGAACAAGTAAACCATGTAGTTGACATCGATGAAGGGATCGTTAACAGCAACAACTGTGGCACCCTTATCGACGGCAGCACGCAATACCAAGCGGCCAATGCGACCGAAACCGTTAATACCGATCTTGGACATGTTTGTTCTTATTAAATTCTTTTATCAAACTCTGGAGAAAAATATATTAAACACTTGGTTTTTCTGTTCCACACAACCGGACCGTACAGCTCGCTAGCAAGGAATAGACTGTGCAGTTTGTGTTTGCTTCACTTGAATTGCCAGTTTCTCGATTGCTTGCTTTTTATTTTGTGTACGGGGGGTGCTTCTTTTCAATGTCAGTTGAAGGACGTTTGTTTGCAATTAAAAAAAAGCACATACGCTGGAATTTCGTTTGCCGGTTGCGATTTGCATATGTTAGAAGAACCAAAGCAGTGTTAAATAACTCGCCTGTTGTCTCGTTCTACAAGCTTTTTAACGAAACAGAAATGAGACAGTAAATAAGAAAAATTATCGATGAGTTTGTCAATTGCAATGTTGTATTGCAATAAAGTTGCCAGACTTCGTTAAGTTTTTTTTTTTGAGATTGGGAATTGTAATACATATTTTGTTTATAAAAAATTTCGTAAAATTAATAATTACTGCTATTGATAATTTAAACGACTTTTTTCTTATATCACTACTACATACTCATAATTGGATTATGTTTCTTTGACATTATTAAAAACTTTAAATAGTTTAAAGTTTTTATATGGAAAAATTTGAGCCAAGAATTAAATATTTTATTTTTGTCTTAAAAGATATCGGTAGCCATATTTCTAATAAAATACTGTAATCCGAAAAATAAATAAATTTATCTTCATTTATAATTTCACAATTTTTATTAAAATTAATAGTTTTAAATCATATGACTCATACTGTAAATAACAAATTTTACGCTTTTTTTCGTAGAAAGGTTATTAACAAAGGTTATTGGAGATGCGTAAAAATTATGAACGTTTTATTAATACTTTAAAAATCTTATCCTTTAATCACAGTTACAGAATTATATACAATGTGTAACTAATTTATTTTAATAATTCATATTATTGTTAAGATAATAAATAATAATGCTTTAAAATAATCTTAAGCTATTAATATGAAGAATATCTACAATATTCATAATCCAAATTTTTTATATAGCCTTTTATTATAAATAGGAAAATAAAAAATTGGTTAAAGCTTTTACAGAGATCCATTATCATAAATTTACTTATCTCTTAGATAAATATTGATGCCTGCATTCAAACCAAACATTGAATTACAAATGATTTTTAAAAAGAATACTTTATAATAAAATTGATTTTAAAACGTGTTTTAAATTTAAAATTTGTTTTTAAATAGTCAGGTAATTCAACGCAAAATTAAGTTAATTAATATTTCATTATAGATAAGTTTAAAGATTTACAACAATATTAACCCTTATATTCATTAATTATATACAAACATATGTTCATATTTATGTATGTTCATATTTATGTATGTATGTATGTATGTATGTATGTATGTATGTATGTATGTATGTATGTACACATAAAATTATGAATATAATTAATTGTTTTGCTTATTGCAAGAGGAAAGAAAATCTTATAAACATAAAATTTTCCATATTCTTATTGTATTTGACCTCAAGGGTAAACGTCAAATTTAGAAAAATGTTTGTGTGTACTTTTTATATCTATGTATCTAGCATGTGGGAAGAAAATCAATAATTTACTTTAAATAATTTTGACATTGATTTGTCCTTTTTAAGGTTTTTTTTTGTGTATATGAAAAAGTAGGCAATTTTGTTTATGTTCATTAACTTCCTACAAATGCGAGTAATGTACGTTATCCACAACTATTCACCTCTAATTCACCCTTAAAGGGTGAAATCCCAAAATATGTTTACAGAGCTTTCATTGAAGAACAGGTATGGATAATGAAATAGATACACATACGTGATTGTAAAGTAGAATAAATGCCATGAATTATGATCAAATAATATCTCTTTGATTTTACGGTTTACATTACACAAGTTAGAATAAAAAAATGAGTCAATTGTTAAAATAAAAATTAAACATTTTATTTGTTATTCTTTTTAATAATTATTTTAATTTCAGGCATTTTAAATATTGATTATGGAAAAATTTATTGACCAAAACATCAATATGATCCAAGAATTTTAGGAACATATCATGGAGCATTTTTATTATTATTTTTACAAAGAAAATATATATTTTTACGATTATTTGTATAATATATACGATTATTTTTCGATTTTAAAATTTTCAAGCAAAACAATTTTTGGTACTTTAATTTCAAAACAACGATTAAAGACGTTTATTATTTATTTAAGGACATAAAAATGTAATTAAGAGCGGAAATATCAATCTTTTAAAAAAAATTGTTTGTTACGTTTTCATGAACCCATTTAAAGTTAAAATTGGATTTGAATTTCGTTTCCAATTCTAATGAGGATTTCATAAACAGGCAGAATTTGAATAATTGAAAATAAAATTCTTTAAATATATTGAAATTCAATTAATAAAATAGTTGAACATGTTTTATTCGTAATTGGAATTGGATTTTAGATTTGCTTTAATTAATATATATATACTTCGATTTTAATGAATTTATTTAATTATAAAACTATTAAGATTTTTTGTCGAAAATATGTATACATTTTATTGTGAAGACCTTTTTGTTCTAGTAGAATTGAATTTCATTTCATTTATAACGAATTACTATATATTTAGTTACAGAAGAATTAAAATCATCTTCAGATTTTACAAAAATATTATTTTCATTTCATTTTTAATATTTTATATCTAATTTTTTTTTTTGTCAATGTTTACAGAAAGACACCCGAAACTATAGATTATAACATAGATATGAAGTTCAGTTGTCAAAAACCTAAGTCGATTGTCAAAAAAACATGAGTCTAAGAATGTGTTAGTAACAAATTTCATTAAAAACAAAAACAATTGTAGTACTTTCTGTAGCCATATCATGCCCAAAGTATATATCCGTATGGAAATATTATCCAAATATGAGCTCTTAGTCAAACTTTACATAGTACATAATACTAAATGTATTGAAAACAACAATACATTTACTCGAACGAAACTTTTTCGTTCGTATTTAGAGAAACAAAATGTTAGTTTTGTCTTAAAATTTTATGTTTCGATAAATAAATAATTAAATGATAAAAGTAGAAAACTATATTACCGATTTTTATTTATTTTTTTAATAAAAATTTTGCTTTTTTAGTATCAAAATCATAGCAATGATATCTTATAAAGACATTTGATAAATACATTCGAATTAAAGAAAACTTTAAGGATTCAATATATAATTTTTGTCTTTATTAATTAAACAGATGAAGGATAAATAATTTAGTAATTTATATTATGAATGATTTTAAGGAATGAGTACGATAACAAATTTTATTATATTTTAAAAAGTAAATTGAAGAATTAAGTCTATTGAACTGTTGTTTCAAAACTATTTACAATAACCAAAAAATTAATGAATTTAATTTGATATCAAAAAATAGGTACAATGATAAAATAATTAAATTTTTAATTGAATTTTCCAAACAATACTTTTAAATCGATAATTCATTTTTTTCTCTGCCATTTCCAACTTTAACGAAATTTAATTTAAGATATCTTTATTCCGGAATACATTTTTGTAATATATAATTTTTGGCCTAAGGAGGCTTTTTTTTACATTACTATAAATTGAAATAAATAAATAAATAATTGTCTGAAAATGGTATATTCACTTGCTTTGACTTATTAAAATAATAAGAAAATTCTTTTCAAGAAATGTAAAATTTTGGTCAGAATTTCCTTATATATTAGTACAATAACGGTGTACAAAAAGTACAACTAATATTATATTTAGTGCAATAATAAAAATCACACTTAACATCCCTGGTTGTAGGGCTATAGAGAAGCTTTTGGACGACAAATAAGCTTTTTTCTTTGTCAGATTTTTAAAGAAAATAGATTTTGTCTGGGTTACCAGATATTTTTTTTTTTTTTTCGAAATATTTTTAATTTTCGTATTTTTTCTGATCTGATTTCCAAAAATAGTTTCGACCAAATGAATATTATATTTTTTCGTAGCTCTCTTTTCTTAAACATTATTAAGAAAATCAAACTTTGAAAAGTCCAAAATAACAATTAATTCATCTAATGGTATATTCAGACTAGTCAAATATTTCACCAACCACTATATGAAACCTCTTCTAACTTGTCCATTTTAAAGGGAATATATTTTTTTTTTACTAATTATTATCTTATTAACATTTTACAGAATCTTTTTTAACGTTGTTTTTTCTTACAAAGTATTTGCAAAATAGGACATTATGTTTAAAATCCAATTGTTTTAAACAAATTTGTTTTCATTATTTCTTATTTAAAATATGACCTTAAACTTAAGGAATTATAAGAGAATTATAATGCTTGTAATTTGATGCCTAAAAATCGAAATTTTACTATAATTTTCAATTATATTCAATTTTCTCAAGCTTCCTCTAATGTCTGTGAAAACAAATATAAGAAAATATAATGGATCAAAATTAAAATTTAATATTTTCATTTAAAATTGTTTGAAATTAAACATGTATAAACAAATATATATGAAAATAATTCATTTAATTAAAAACTTGTTCAAATATACACCTCTCACCAAAATGATTATATCAATTACTAAAAGCTGTAAAAATTTTTTTCTAATTAATAAATTAATTAAATCAATCAATGAAAACATAAAATTTTATTTTTACATCATATGATTCGTTTATTGAAAACTTCTGAAGGAGAAACCGAATTCATACTTACACACTAAAGTATTCAAGCTTCCCTCCTAATTGATATCGAACCAATTATTTCAACGTTAAAAACATGACGAAATAAATTAAAGATTTTTTTCTTTTTGTATATTTCTTTTTCTTTTTATTTTCAAGACAAAAATAACAATTAGTGTTTATTTTTGCACTTACACATTTTTTTTAACGTTTCTTTATTTATTTTATTTTGACATTTTTTTTTTTTTAATTTAAAATGTTTTTTTTTTATATATATAACTATCAAAATTAAAAATTAAATCACAATTAAATTGAAATTTAGAAATAGTATAAATATTTAGGTATTTCTTTCACAAAGGTGCTTAGCTACAGGGATTTTGACATCAAAAATAGTTTTTTTTTCTTTACTTTATGGAAATTATGATATTTGTTTTTGTAAAGAAACCAAAATAATTCCTTGTGTGAGTTTTATATATGAAAAATGTTTTTTTTTTATATTAAATTAATTAAAAACACTTGTTTTTAAATAAAAATAATTTGAATTTCTATTTATGTAAAAAATTAATGAAAATTTTATTTTAAAAGATCACACTTTTTTGAATAGTTTTTTTTTTATCTTTTTATTATTATAATTACAGTTTTCATTCGTTGAAATTATTTTAATTTTGAAATACATATTATTTTTGAAATCAATTTCTTGTTTTTATTTATTTTTTCTTTGCTTTTGAGCTAATTCTTTCATATAAATGTTTAACATATACAATATAATTTAAAAAAAAGGTGTTTTCTCTCATAGCTAACTATAATATTTTTTAATTGTGAAAAATTATCACCTACTGGAATAAATTACATAGAAAGTTAAAAGGCGTTATTGATATTTTATTTTAGTTTATATTCTTTCTCTCTTTGGCTATCGAGTTTAGTTTTTAATAAACTTTGTTTTTAAACACATAATTATGTTACCACAGGAAAGGAAACACTATGTTTTCATAGACCTAACATCATTTGTTTTAGACTAACTAAAGTTCATGAATTTTGTATTTAAAAATATTAACCAACTTATAAAACAAATATAAATTTTCAAAGCTATTTGAATAAAATTCACCGTTCTTTTCTAACAGCTTTTTAATGTATTTGAAATTAAAGAATTCAATTATTTCTTTTTTTTATAAGATATTTAATTTTCTGCGATTTACCAAAATTCACATTTCCAAATTTGCCTTTTACAAGAATAAAAATCTTAGTTAATATATGTACATATAAAAAAATAACAAATATTTTTTCTTGTTGTTTTGTTTTATATTTTCATTTTGATAAATTGTTTTGGTTTTCTTTATTTGTTTTTCTTTTTTTTTTATATTTATTTAAATTAAATTTAAATTATAACAAATAGCGTATAATTACATAATTATTTAATAAATTATGTTTTATACTAAATAGTTCATGTAATTTTTCTTACATACATACATATTTTTTTTTTATCTCCTTTTTGTCTCCTAAACATGGTAAACATTTCTCTTTTGAAAAATGTTGCTAGCATTTCAATATTTTTTTTTTTTTTTTTCAAAGTAATTAAAGGAGTTTTAATTTAAAATTGCCTTAATTTTTTTTTGTATAATCTAGAAATTTATATATAAAAAAAAACAATAGATTATCTTTAGAAAAATTTACAAAATATGTTTTTGCTTTTTTTAAAAGTTAATTACAGTACATTGTTTTCGTAACATAAAAACTTAAATAAATTTTTTTCTATATATTAAATATTTTTATTTATTTCTTATTAAACCTTTTGGAAAACAAAAAGTTTTTAGTTTTGTTTTTAATTAAAATTTAGTTTTGAGCCTAAAAATAAATTATTTATATGTATTCTGTTTTATTTTTATTTATTTTTTTTTATAACAATAAACACTTCATTCTCCTTCATAATTTTAATAACAAAATAAAAATGTACAAAAGTAATTAAGGGTAAAGAGAAAGAAAAAATATAGACAACATTTAAGTTGAATAACTCTTCTTAAATGTTAAGCCATTACGAGTTATACAATCTTTGAGATATAAAGACGCATTGACATCAACATGCAGATTAATTGAGAGCAGCTTAAACTTAAGATATATTTTATTTTTATTATAAATGAAGTTTAAGTGTCTCTTTTATAATTAATTTTTTAAGTTTAAAGTTGACTTTTTTTATATTTTATATTATATACAAATTGTTTAAATAAATTATTATTTGTTATTATATTTTGTTTGTGTAGATTTCTTGTGTAGCTTTTGGGTTTCTGTTATGTTGTTTTTTAAGACAATGAGTTGTTTGTTTCATTTTTAAAATTAAACTTCTAATCAGGTTCACAATCGTTTACAGCCGAGGTAGTGGGTCGTATGCATGATGCGGTAGGAGTTGATGTTGTACAGACAACTACAACCTCGTGCTTTTGATCCTCCACCAGAGCTTTACGTAAAAGCAATGACTTTCTGACATCTAGAAAACGACCATTGCCTAAAGTTATAACAGAAGATGTAGCGGCTGCTGATGAAGAAGTGCTGGGCTCAATAACCAATAATTCTTCCTCTTCTTGCTCGTACTCCCCACCAACAACATTGTGCTCAACAGCAATTAATTGCTGTTTTACTTCAATATTTTTATTAACTATAATTTCCATATTTTGATCTAACTCTTCCGTATTCGTTGCGCCAACAGCATCATCATTTACATTCTCATCACCTTCTTCTTCAATAACTTTAACAATGGTTTCGTGTTCTAGACTAGGAGGTTTTTCTCAATCATTTTTGGTTTGACAATAAAGCTCTTTGAGCGATTTAAGCTCCTCGATTAGAGCTTTATTTTGGTTTTCCAGCACCGCCACACGATTTTCCAGGCACTTAATATATTCCTTCTTTTTTCGACGACATTCACGGGCTGCTTCTCGATTTTTTTGTAAACGTATTTCACGTTTTCTCGTCTGATCCTCGGCAATGACATTGTTGTCTGTAATCACAAAACAAGTTCACAAAATTATAAAATAAAATCTCTTGCAGAATTTAATAAAAACTAAATATTTACTAGGATTATATGGCATCCTATTGGATAAATAAAATGCTGACGTGTTCTCTGGCTGTAAATGTATTAGGGAACCAGTTGGGGGTCCTGCTGAACCAGGTGCCAAGGCGGGTATACCAACATCTGACATTGGCATATTTGTTCCAGCTTAATATTCATTCATTCATTTAATCATTCGTTTTTCATAATAATTTAGGTTTATTTAAAATGTAAGAGTGTTTCAGAGTTTTAAATGTTTGTTTTTAAGTGTTTATTGTTGTTGAGTTTTTTTTTATTATTATTATTATTAATCCCCATTCAAAAAAAGTTGGTTTGGAAAATAAATAAAAAAAAAAGAAGAAACATAAAATTTATAAATTATTTTTTATTTTTTGGTTTTTGTTTGATTTGTTCTTTTTAATTGTCAATCAATACGACTAATGGTGGTTGGTAGTAGTAGTAGTAGTACATAAGTAGTTAGTATTATAAACATTAAATTGTTTAAATGTATTTTTTATTCTTATAATAACAATAATGAGTAGAAGCGTTTTGGTGTTAATATTTTTTGTAATGCCCAACAACAAATATACAGACAAATTTTTACATACAATTTTGATGTCTCTTAAGGTTCTTGGTATGTAGTTTAAGTAAGTAGTTGTGGTAGTAGTAGTAGTAGTGGTGGTGGTGGTAATACAACTTAACATTTAAATGAGTTTTGATATCATTTTATAATAAATAATTGATTGATTGATTGATTTTATTCATTTTATTAATATAAACACATTTTGATGAGTTACGAGTATAACAGTTATAAAGAGCACATGATGTGAAGTAATTTAATGTGTGCATATAAAGGATTTTGTACCTAAATCGTCTAAGGAAAAGCTGTGTTTCTATTTGTCCACTTGTTGGTTGATGTGATTATTAATGTTTAAAATGTGTGTTTTATGTGTATTTTACCTAATTAAATTTACGAATGTGTGTAGTATGAATGTTTTTGAAACGAGTACTCTTACATTTTATAACAAATAAAGAAAACTAAATAAATGATGAATGTTGAAAGTAATAATTTATTTTGCTTGCCTTGCAAATTTATTTATTATTTTGTTAAAATTTAAATTTTAAATTTAGACCTAAATATGAAAATTCTACCCTTAAATTGCTATCAAAAGTTATTGGTCTTATTACTCAAGTACGTTATAAATTATCGAAAAATTAACTTGTTCTTACGTTATGAATAGGAAAAATTATATAAAAATTGATAATTATATAATTGAAAATGAAGGACTCAGTCTCTATATACATATTCATCAATATGTAAGAATAAATGATTTAAGAATATAAATAAAAAAATCTCAATCATATTGTGGCATTCACACATTTGAAATAATTAAAAAATCATGTACGAATGATTGAATTTTCCTATAACATTTTATAATCTTAACAAACTGAATGCAACAAGCTAAAGCATGTCAAAATAATTTAGTAAAGACAGATTTTTATATTATACAATTAAGCGTCAGAGAACTCGCAGCCATAATAACATGATGATTAATAAGAAAGACATCCATTCCTATAAATGCCTATAAATGATATTTTTAATATACGATATTATGTTACAAAATAATGAAACCATTTCGAATCAAAGAATTAAAAATTCCATTTCATACGACTATTCTCAACTGAAATGTAACTTAACATTTGATTGAATTTCAAAAATTTTGATATATATTGTTTGGAAATTTGTATTCTTAAATTGAAATGGTATCATCATTATTATAAAAAATGATTATGATTAATTACAAATGCACGTAAATGATTTAAAGTAGGTCATTAAAAACAAATGATTTAATTTTTGTTGTTGATATTTATAAAACTTTAAACTGAAGTAATAATAATAATAATAATGAAATGAATAAACATTTAACGCCAATATAAATAACAGTAATATAACAGTGGTTGGTGGTATAAGTGGTATTAAGAGAACAAAATTAAGAACTAAGAAACGAACTTAACGCAATAATTAAAATGATATGTTTAAGACACATAAATGATTTATTTTTTAAAAAACTTAAACAAACTAAATAATTACCTGTTATATCGGGTCCACTAATTTCCGAATAGATTTTGTTGTACGAAGGTCTTCGTGTAAGTTCTCTTCGGCCGCGCGGAGAATCCTCATCTGTGAAACTATCTTCACTGTTTGTATCGAGGTGGTGTGTGTTCGGTTCAGGTTTTATCTTGCATTGAAAGTGTGGAGGAAGCTAATTTTAGCAATATGTTTGGGTTTGTTGTGTTGTTTGGTTATGGTGAAAATTATGAAATTTTAAAGTTAGAAAATAAAAAATTTTAATTAAAATAAAAAATATGGGAAAATAAAAATCAATATTTTTAAATAATGCTTCTGGTAAAGACAAATTTTATCTTATTAGTACATGGTTTAAAAGAAATTGTTTGACAAAATTTCTTCTTATAAGAAATTTTCGTATCGTTTTTTTTTTTTTTTTTTTTTTTTTTTTTTTTTTATTTTTTTTTTTTTTTTTTTTTTTTTGATATGAAATTTACAAAGTTTCTATTAATAGGAAATTATTTTTTCTTATTAGAAAAAAAAAAAATAATTTATAAAAAAATTTACAGTAAAAATTTTGAAAACCTATTTTATTTTTACAGAAACTTTCGATAAATTTTCAACCTCTAGAAAAATTTCTTTACATAGAAAATTTATTTTCATGTACCATTTTCCTATATTTGTGTTTTTAAGAAAATTCATAGAAAATTTACAATGAATTACCACCCTACAGAAATTTTTCGATAAAAAAAAAATAATAAATAGAAAAATTAAAAAAAAAATATATATATAGGTATAAGATTTTTTTCTTTTTTTTTTTGTAAAATCTTACTATTTGTAGAAAATTTTTTCTTAGAGACAATTTTTTATAAGTCGGCGCTTACACACAGCAATTTTTCTTGCCGCAATTCTGACTTTGTAGACGAGAAAGGTAAGGAGAATGTAAAAGTTTAGTATTTTCCTCTCCTATAAACTCAGAATTTCGGCAAGAAAAATTGCTGTGTGTGAACCCGGGCTAATTAATATTTATAATTTTCAAAGCATTATTTAAATATAATTATTTTTATATTAGTAATACGAAATAAAGCCGATTGCTTTTTATATGATGATCGGTATATGGATTTGTTTAAGTTTTATTTGAAAATGGAATATTTGTCTTTGACTTACTTGGACAGCATTGCCTGATGTTGTGTGTATAACTGTTGCATTTGGTTTATTAACAAATAAAACACCTTTGGGTATGGCAACAGGTGTTTGTGTATTATTGCCGGCAGCGGTTTGAATAACCGAAGATTGATTGGCTGCCTGTATGACGGATTGCACCTAAAATGTAATAAAAATTTTAATTAGAAATTTAATAAAATATCGATAGAAAATTAATTTAAATGTTTTTATTAACAAACCGGCAGACCATGTGGATTATTGGATAAATATTGTACAACATTTGAGGTGGTGGTTAAAACGGTACCAGCAGCTACTGCAGCGGCTACTGATGCTGGCACGGGAATCTGTTGGGTTGGTGGAGGTGGCGCTACATTTTGGCTATTATTTGAATTTGTTAAATTTATTTGTTGTTGTGTAGATTGTACCGCTGCAGGTTGTTGTTGTTGTTGCTGTTGAGATGGATGTTGTTGGGGAGTTTGTTGTGACGCAGTTATTGTTAAATTATGTCCTACCCCTCCGCCACCAGCTCCCGATGAATTTGCATCGTCAATATTATTTGAGGAGTTACCATTCTCCTCTACGATGCTGTCCATTTTTTCGATCTTCAACAGCACCGTCACGTCTTCCGACAATTGCTTCAGTTTGGATATTTTCTAGCTGTTAGAGACAATACACTTTTCAGTTTTAATTACTGTGTATTCTCTATGTAATTCAAGTGATTTTTGATTTGTTTTTGTGTTGATATAGTGTGCCAGCCAGACAGAGTGTGATTATTTTTTTATTTTTTCTTTTATTTTATTTAAGGCTTTAATTAATTGCGTGTTCACACGCGAGCCTACACAACACCAAACTACACTTTAAATTAAACTGGCTCGAATTTAATTGAACGGGGACGTAATCGGTGGTGATTTTGTCTAGGTTTTCTTAACAGCGGTGGTTTTGTTCCTACTGCTGAGGTCCAAATAATGACGTAATATTTTAAATTATCCAGTTTGAATGTTGTTTAACTACAATTAGACCATAAGAAAAAAACAAAATATTAATAAAAAAAAATAATTTATTTAAAATTAAAAAATAATAAAACAACTTTATTTACATATATATAAGAATACATACATACAAATGTATACTATATATTTCCATTATTTTTATTTGTGTTTCTAATAATTATTTACTATGCGCAGTCGTTACTCGTTTAACATCATACATAAGTTCTAACCGAAATGTTTAAGATTAAAGAATGAAACCTTTTGATAAGCTAAATAAATGTTTGTATAAATATACAAGATATAGAAAAATGCTTTAGATATATTAGTATCTATAGATATAATTCATACATATATACATATGTACATGAATAAAAAATACATATGAATGTAGTCTAATATGTATGAGTAAAATTGTGTATGAATGTTTTCACAAATTATAAAATGAATACTCGTTTTTATATTGTTTGTAATCGTCACAACATTTTACGCGTATGAGTCACCTACATACATAAAAAACATTTATCAACATCAACAACAACAACAACACTAATAAACAACAATGTTTAAGTAAACGATTCAACGTTGTTGACTTAATTTTTATCACCAACAAAACGCATAATGTTTCAACCAATATACATATGTACATATAGCCTAAGTGAGTATATGGCTGGTCAAATTTTTGCCAGTTGTTGTTTTCACATTCAATATCTTTTATATACTATACATACTTATTCCCGGCCTTTAATCGTTTGGATCGTCGTCATCGTTATTATATTGTAAACAAGTCGCGGTTGTAGTTGTAATGATATCATAATATTTACATGCAATGGATCTTACACATACATATGTATGTTTGAATATAGTATATGAGTGTTTATTGCATATCGAAACACATTTTATTTAATATATACTACGTTCTGAGGTGATATCGCTGTTTGGGTTTAAATCTCTCAAAAGTGACGATTAATAAAATTTATAAAATATTCTTTTCGTAATAAAATTGTATAAAGAATAAACATTTTTATCAATAACAATAAAAATCTATGATCTGTTTTTTTTTTTGTATTGCACAAAAAATCAAATTTTCAGAACAAATAAAATCAGAAGAAATTATTGATTTTTAGTAAAATTATAATTTTAAGTAAAAATTTAA
Source organism: Phormia regina (assembly GCA_001735545.1). Lineage (NCBI taxonomy): Eukaryota > Metazoa > Arthropoda > Insecta > Diptera > Calliphoridae > Phormia > Phormia regina. The sequence goes on from MINK01172301.1 coordinate 20,466, forward strand.
TTGATTTTTTTAATGCGGACGATTGTGAATTTGAAAATTTCCAAACAGTCAGAAAGAAAAACGGAGATATTAAAAATCCAACAATGCATTTTATTACTTATTGATCGATATTAAAATACTAAGTGAACTTTGAAATACTTAAACCACCTTTCCTTCAATTAAGCGCCATTTTTGATTCCCTATACCCCAACAATTTTATTTATATATACATAGTAATTTTAAGTTTGGTTCTATATATATTTTTAAATGTCTTAAGTTTTGCAAACAATAAGGTAATAGCCTCCACGCTATTCTTTCCCGAAGACAATATCCATTAACAAATCAAAACAGGGTAGTGTAAAATTTTGTTTCCTTATTCAATTAATTTGTGCTGTATATGGTAAGTGGAGGCCATCGTTACGTTTTTATCATTTTCGTATAAGATGAAAAGTATGCATATGTATGTACAAACATACAAACTGCTTATAGCACATATTATGATCATTACACTTTGTTTTATTTTTTAATATTTATTTCTCGTTGTTTTTATTTTATTTGCATTCTTATATTTTGATAAAGTGACGCATGCATTTCTTCATCATCGTTGCGATTTTTTTTTTTTTTTTTGTAAAAAAAAAAGAAAATAACTGAAGATATTTTAATAACATATAAATGTTTTCAATGTGATTCGAAATAAATACATTTAAATTCGGAACATATTAATACTTATAAACACTAAAGTGCCACACGAAAGATTAGTATAGTTTTTATATGATTCCCAAAAAATTACATCTGTGGAAGATTTTCAAAAACACCTCGAAAATTACGAATTTCGTTCAATATAAAAAATTTTGTTACAAGAAAATCAACTTTAAATTATTATAGGATTGGATAGGATGATTTTAATAAAATTTGTATCATATTTTCTTTGTTCAAACATCTAATTTTATATATTTCAGACATCAAAATATATAGAGTTTTAAGGTATTTTATACTATTGATGCTTACATATAATTAACCCATTAAGAATCGGAGTCTGAATAAAAAGGAGTTTCCGAAATGTAGCCACCATTTTATACCATGGTGCTTTTTGATAAATTTTTAGGATATTTATAAAATTAACTTAACAAATGCACATAGCACATAACAATCGTTCCATAAATATAATTTACGATGAAAAAATATTCTAAATATTCAAAATTCAATAAAATACTATTTAAAATAAATTCAACATGAATTTTATTAAAATATTAATGTATCTATCTAAAACTTTAAAAAACTATTTAAGTGGTTGATAATTTTAAGCCACGGCCGTAATGATTATGAGTTTTAAAATAAAACTCAACAAATAATCATTATTATTGGTTTTTATTTGATCGTTCAACTTTTAATGATAAAAATTAACATGAGAAATGAAACTAGATAAAATTTTTTCCTTTGGAATTAATTTGATTTATTGCAAATAATCTTATTTTTAATAAAAAAAAAATATTTTTAATAAAAAATAGGTTTTTAGTAAAAAATTCGATTTTTAGTAAAGATATCGAATTTTTTCGTAAAAAATTTAATGAAAAATATATCTTGACAATTGCTTTTTATTACATAAATCTAATTTACGATAAAAAATTTTATTTAGCTTCTACAAAAAAAAAAAAAAAAAAAAAAACACCGTTGTTTTTTTTTCACTTCACTGACTTATAAGAACTCTTTTAAAATTTTTTAATGTAACAAATAATGGATATTAATTTATTTATATCTTTTAAAAAAATCAGTCTATTATAACAAATAAAATGTTTAAAAAAAGACAATT
>MINK01172301.1:22343-35578 GCA_001735545.1 Phormia regina
GATACACATATTTCGATACTTCATCACCAAAATATCGTAATTCGTGTTTTGATAAAAATCTATAATTTAGAATCATTTACATCATCTGTCAAAAATTCATCGACTTATAAATTGTCATTTCAGATTTATTGCAAACAAAAATGAACAAATTGTAAAACAGCTGTTCTTACGAATATACAACATACTTTCTAATTATACTATGAGCTATACCAACAAAATGTTTAAATTGAATTTAAAATATCTTTGTTTTCAATTCTTTTTTTTAATATTTAACTTTTCTGAATTAATTGGTCTTAATGAAGAAATGCCAATTTTTTTAAGCTAATTTCGAATTTATGAAAATGTATCTGAGCTTAAGAAACGAAATGAAAACGATAGGAATTCGACTTTACGAAAATGTTCACTTGCAAAAAATTTCTGTGACATACCTGAATACCTGTTGTTACTATGTAAATGTTTTTTTTTATAAATATATTTTTTATTAAAAATTCAAAGGTTATTAATATTACTAAAAAAATAATTAAAAACATTTTATAAATTGTGTCCTATTATGATGATTAATTAAAAATACGCTAAATAAACACAATACCTATGTATTATAATTACAATATTCTATATGACTTCGTTTAGCTCTACATTTGTTATTTTTATTAAATGACGTCATGACATTGTGTCGTTAATGTAGAGATGTCGTAGTTGTTGAAGTTTTGTTTAGTATGAATAGTGTTATTATGGGGTTCTATATGCTTAAATACGTACATATGTATGTACGTATATACGAGTATGTACGCGTGTTTATTGCTGTTAATATTTTCTATACATACTTGTGTTGCTTTTTTGATTTCTTTTTCGTTGTTACGTATCACAAAGAATGGAATTATCTGCATACGTATGTATATATTATATATGTACATATGTGTGTATGTAAATAGCGTTGCCAGATATACCCATACATACATAGCTGTTGAATATGAACTAATTTTTCCTTGATTTTAAAGTAATATATTTCTTTATTAAAATACAATTTAACACTTAGTGTAAATTAAATAAGTTTGGATTTGTGGTATGACCGAAAGTGGCTTCGATAACATAAAAACATATTTTCTCACGTTTTAAAGTAGTATTGTTGACTAAAACATTGAAAGTACATAAAAATTTTAATCAAACACTATATATAAAAATATAGGAATCGAAAAATCAACAACTTTGAATAAGTATTTCCTAATTTTAGCTAAATCTGGTATCTCTCTCATCGAAATTAAACAGCATAAATGTTGTCCGACTGTAGATTCAAAAGAAAAAAAAAAGATGTAGAGGGGAGAAAAAGTGTGTATGAGGGTGTAAGAGGAATAGCTAACAAAGTGTAAATTATTTTTATGATGTTATTATAATTTACAAAAATCACTTAAGGCAATATAGTGACGTAATATTTTAAAAACAAAATTTTCACAATTTGTTAAACCATTTATTATTTAAAAACTAATTGCTAACGATGTTTTATGTATTAAATGTTAACATTTTCTTGTAGTTTGGGGGTAGTAAACTGTTGTCAACGTATTTTATTCAAGTAAACTTCGTAACCAGCTGAGAATACAAAAAATAGTTATCCATGTCATATAAGAAAAGAAAAAAATATAACACAAATTTTATTTGTTTTCCATCAGTACATTTTGTTTATTTGTTTGTTTTATTTTTCCTTTTAACATCTATAAATGTGTATTTTTCGTAAATTAAACACTTTTTTGGTTTCTTGTTAATTTGTTATATTTCAAGCCGTTAAACTTTTTTTTATATTTTCTTATAATTTATCTATAACATCACAATTTGTTAAAAATATAGTATACACTGTATTTAGCTAGTTTTCTTTTTCCATTTTTTGCAAGTGTACACAATTTGCCGTTATTTACAACAATTGACAAAAATGAAAACATTGACATTTGTATTTAATTTCGTCACATTTTTTACACACCTTTTGTTTAAAAGTTTGCTATTTATTTTAAGTATTAAATTTATTGTTTAATAATTTTATTTAAAAAATAATAGCACTATTTATATTTAAGCACGCAAGAAAAAGAAAATAACACACGAACAATCAGAGGGAAAAAGAAAAACTAAATAATTTCTGATGACATCACTACGTCATTTGTTGTTGTGCATTGTAGAGAGCGAGAGAGAGCTGCTAAAAAATAACAACAAAAACTCTCTGTGCTCAATAAAAATAGCAAGAACTAGTGGTGTTGCCAACTTTTTCTTAGCATTATACTAATGTTTGTTTAAAATTAATGAAGGTAAATAAACAAATATTTGTATTTTATTTTGTTTCTTAAGAAAGATTTTTTTTAGTAAAATTAATTATTTGCTTTCGTTTTATATATATATAATTTATTGTTTTTGTTGCTTTGTAAATACTTTTAAACGGGTACTTCAAGTTTAATAAAAAGTTGTTAACACTTTTTTGTTTTTTTTTTTTAATATAAAAATATGTGTTATTTAATATGGCCTTAAAAGGTTTGCGCTAGAAAGAGAAAGCTATTGTTACACTTTTGTTGCATTCCATTAGGGATACCAGGTTTTAATTTTGGTTTATTGTTCTAGGAAAAATACGGAAAAAATACGTTAAAATAAATGTTTTTAAAATTAAAAAAGACATTTATAAATTAATTTCATACTCATGAAAAAATTCTTAACTATTTTCCTTCTACAAAATTCTACATTCCACATATTTGTATATTTATGTGTATAATGCAAATGCTTAAATATTTTGGCTTTTATAAAATTCTACATGTGATATGAATTCGATAATCTGTATAACTGATTGCAGACCCAAATAAGAATTGAAGGATTTTCCGGTTTTTCGAGTTTTTTATTCAGATTAATTTGCAGTTTATTAAATATCTGAAGCAGAAAATACCAAAATTAAATTTTTCATCTAATACTGTATTCCATTCTAAAACAAACATTTTAAGGCCAAATCGTTTGCATTTTTTATCCAATACGAATATACACAGTTGCGATTTATCTAGATTATAGAGTATGTTCGAAAAAGAAACATGCGAATTGATGGAACTGATTTCATGAATACTGTATTTTTCGAAGTTGATAATATTTTACGACAGCTGTATGTGGTTTATTTGTAATACTTTGTGAACACAGGTGGATTAGCAAATATTTATTATTTTGATTTCAAATATACATTAGGTTGGTCCGATAATGATAAAGAAAGGTCAGCATTGTGCACATACATAAAATTAAGTTATTTATTTATTTTTTTTAAATACTTCCCTTTTTGTGAGGTACTGAAAAAATTCTTCATATTTATCATTTTAAAATAATCAACTTGTCTGCAATTGTGTTTTTGTATACCACCGTTTCATCCTCCCTTACTTTTTCTTTGCTTAATTTTAACATTAGTGTAAACAACGATGAAACTTTTTTCTTATGCATATTAAAAAATATAATACGAGTAAAACCATTCATAGTCATAGTGCCAGGCAACCTTCCAGAACATCGAAGTTCAAGGCTGTATTTACAACACGAGTCGTCATCGTCATAATCATACAAACACAAATGCTTTCACATGATGTACAAATGTATGTGTGTATTAACGTTGTTTATATACAAACTAACGGTAACGGTATATTATACACACACACATTTATACAAAATGATTGAATTATGTGTGTATATGTTACGTTACGGAATAAATGTTACTCTTTAAATTATTTAAATGTTTGATATTTGGGTTTATATTGAACAAGTAATTTGTTGCTGCTACAAAAATGTTAAAAGAAATGTAAAGAAAAACTAAGTTGAATTAGTTGTATAACATATTATATGATAATTACACCATGAAAATAATGTCGCTTTTCTTATTTCATATGTTTAAATTCCATTAATCGATAAAACATTAATACAGAAAGAAACGGATATATGGATATACTTAAGTATGTATTTCACTAACAGAAACAAATAATAATAATAATTGGAAAGAGAAAGCAGAATTTTGAATATCTGTTTAGTTGATATTTTCCCAGGATACTTTTAAATATTTAACATACTACATTATATAAAAATTTTTTACTGCTTTGAAAATTGTATGATTTGAATTTTTTTAATTTTTGAAATGACAATATTGCTCGTAATCTTGCAAGACTTGCCCTCGTACTTAAAACAACAAAAGTTATATATGGATATTCTTATAATTTCTATATGAATTGCAATACTAATTGATACATAATTTTTAAAATAGAATTATATTTTTATACTGTATGCTAAATTTTCTATTGCATACGATCAGGGCAACCAATAATATGCAATATCATAATTTTTCTTTTTCCAGTTAATTTTCGTTTACGATCAATTGCAATGTTTACACATCAATCTGTTACCCTGCGTACACTCATTGTGTTGCTGTGAAGATAATTATAACATTTGATTTTTGTTCAAATAGTGTTTGTAGTCTCAGCATGACAATTTTATAAATTGGCTAGCGGCTGTAAATATATACATACATACGTTTATTTTATTGTACAATAACAATAATTGACTTGTGCAGACTAAATAATTTCCATCATCATAAATTTATTGAAATTCACTTTACTTGAATTGATTTGTTTGTTTTTCTTTGCTTGAATTTATTTATTTTCTATTTTACAATCTGTCCAAACATTCATCCATTTAAATATTTAACATTTTTATTTTGTATAAAAATAGATCACGACAATCCGCCCACCTTTTCAAAGATTAATAAAACCAGAACCGCCAGAAACTTTTGAAAAACTTGTGAAAATTTTGTGTAAATATTTGTTAATTTTTTTTAAATACTTTTTTACATTTTGTATTTTAAATAATATATTCATATGATAAAATATTGTATAAGAATAATTAGCATTTTGTTTAAATGAATTCTTTTAATATATGTATATATTTTTTGTTGCTTGTTTTAAAACCAATTACTATAATTATTAAAAATAATAATAATAATAATGTTTTATTTTCTTTTAGGTCATTGAACTACTCATATGCTTTTGTACTCGTATGTTGGTCGTTATTTGGAATGATAAAGTAGAATGGAATTGAAAAGAAAAAATCAATGAGGTTTTAACGCTTCATGACGAAAAGTCTATTTTTATTTATTTATTTATTCATTCATTCATTCAATACAACAATATGGCAAGTAAAACATCTGAAGGTGAGTTATAATAGTTATAGTCGTGTGTATAATTGTATCAGTATTACAAAAATAATATAAACGAAGGATATATAAAATCACATGATTTTCAAAAGTAATTATGAAATTTTGCATTATAGTAAAGACAAGATTTTTGTAAAATCTATACAAATTTCTACAGATTTTAGTACAGAAATAGGGATATCATTTTATCATTTAATGACAAGATCCAATATTAAATATGTCTGATAAGTAAAAGTATGATTAGGGTTAAAATGCTACCTACTTTAAATGAAATACACGTTATTTTAATTAAATATATGTATATTACGTTTCTATTCAAAATATGTATGACAAATTTTTCGTAATTGCTCATTAACAAATGATGACTTCAACGGGTGCTGTTTTCAGATGTTATTTGTACAAATCGTGATATAATAATTTAGTTTTGCTATGATAATACCACAAAAATATTTCGAGTGAGATAAGAAAAAATTATATATAAATATTTCATTTCTAAATAGTTTATTATTTAATTCTATTTACAAACTAAATATAATACTTTTGTTTTATTTATATAAAAACGTGTCATAAATTCATGACATTTTTCATTTTTTTTGAACTTAACCCCATTCACAAACAAAATAAATACATAATTAATGGTTTTGAAATTTTCCAATGAAAATACAACTAAAATATTTAATAAATAAAATCTCAGATTTTTGTTGAAAATTTAAAAAATAGTTTGTTAATTTCTTTTTCAAAAAAAAAAATCAACTTTTTAATTAATTTGCACTTTTTTTATTAATTTGTTTTACCTGTATTTAACGTTTTTGAAATTTTATTTATTTTTTGTATATACAAAAAATAATAATTAAATAATTAATTGGCAGTGTAAACACAAATTAAAAAATTTAATTGATAAATAAAATACAAGTACGAGAACATAATTTATTTATAATATGTGTGAATAACATTAACTTTTATGATTAGAAAGTTAAAAAGTTAAAGATACGAAATTGAAATTAATACCAAACGTTGACAGTCTTTGGTGTTTTCTTTATATATATACATATTTTTCAAATAATATTTTTACGGATGTATTGCAGAGTTGAAATTCTCTAATTATTTTGTAAAGCTAGTAAAAAAAAAGGTTTAAAAATGTTAAACTCTATATGTGCCCATTTATTGTTTACTAATTGAACATTTAAACCCGAATTTAACCATATGTGCTCAGTACGCACAGTGCTTTGTTCCGTAGACAAAAGTCAAAATAAAAATATTTTTCAAATTAAGTTTGAAAAGGTAAAAATATAGATCATATCATATAAAAATATTTTTTTCCATAAAGTTATTTTTGTGGCTACTAGAGGGCGCTAAAGCCAGAGAATTTAAAGCAAATATTAATAAATCAAAAAGCCGATTTTAGACTGTTTTAAGAACAGAAATTGTAAAAATTCATTTTTTGATAAAATGCGTCGAACTTTTGTTGTTTTAATACCTCAGAATATTGGTAAATTAAAACTATTATTATCTTTTAGTTATAGGTTGCCACAACTTTAAAGAAGTTTAATTGAAAAAGTGTCTTATTTTTCGTTTTTACTACAATTTCAAAGCGTTCTTAATGTTTACGTAATTTATTTTGCTAAATTAAAGTAAAATAATTATAAAAAATATTCCGAAACTTAAAAAACATCTAAGGAATAGAAAATTATATTTTTTGCACCTAAAATATTACGTGATAAATCCTCCAGATGGCGCTATTTATAGAGAATTTTTAAATTTTATTAGAAAAATTACATAAATTCGATGGAGTATTAAAAAATATAAATTAAAAAATTAAATTAAAGAAAATAAATTAAAATAATATTTAATAATGATAATGCTTGGGGTGGTAGGTATGCCCTTGCTTCTATTAAATATAATATTATCTGACCTTTAAAAAAGCCATTTTCAATATTTTGACAGAAAATACGTTTTTCACATTTCAGATTACATGGGGGGTAGGCGTGTTCTTGCTCCGATTTTTTGAAAACACTGCAATTAAGATAACATATTGCAAAGTTTCAAGTGTCTCCACAAAATTCTGTAGAATTGTGTCTAGTTTTCACGCAGAAAATCCATTTTTTAGTTTCAGGATATATTTGAGGTGGGCGTGTCTTTGCTCCGATTGAAAAATAAGTTTGAAGACTTATGAATAATACATTTTTAATGACTGACACAAATTTTGGTAAAGTTCAGACAAGTAATTTTAAAAATATTTTGTTTTTTAATTTCCCCATATATGGGAGATAGGCGCCAATTTTTTCAAAACTTCGTACGTAGTCATTCTAAGCCTAAAGAAATATGTGTATCAAGTTTCAATTTGCAACGACAACTCCTTCTATTTTTGTCTTATGGTTGTATGCGATCAAAAGCACTGTGTGTGGTACGGATTCTTTGCAATTAGTTTCACTAATCGTAATTTGTTTTCATGAGTTATTTTATTGCAAATAAAATATTTGTTCATTTTATTCTTATTTTGTTTTAAAAGTATAAACGTAGCAACAAAAATGTTTTGAAATATTTTATCATAATATTTTTACTTAACATTTATATCAACTAGAAATAGGTCTTATGTACTTTCCTTCTTTCGTGCCATTTAAAAAAGTTTCAAATTTGTTTTTATCGAAAATAACGTCAATCATTTTACGTATAAATAATAATAAAACAAATTATTCAAACACATTCATTATCCATGAGGTATTTTTTTTTTTTTAGAAAAACACCAAAACAACAAAAATATGCACATAAAATTTTGTTAAATTTTCATTCAAAATTTGTTATTTCGTATGAAGGCATGAATGGGTGTATTAAGTATATCTGAATTGCAGCAAGATGATTACGTCGTTGAATGTGTTTTTTGTTTGTTTGTTTGTTGTTTTTGTATTGCTTAATTTACAGTGTAAACCAAAAGTCATAGAATACAAACAAAAACTTAAATATATAAAATAGATTATTAGTTACATTTTAATCATTTTTATAGTTGAAATCATTTAATTTGGCTAATGTGACTATATAAAGTTGTAAGCTTTATAATCAAATTTAATTTTATTAAACAAATTTTTCAAACCAAATTAAATTTAAATACGATTATTTTGAGAGTATTATAAAAGCTCTCAAAATAATCGTATTTATACGACAGGAATATTGGTCTAATTTCGTTCACTGTAACTTATGCTATTAATACATATTGCAAGCAACATATCTCTGTATATACTATGTAATATATTTACATATGTACTATATGTAAGTATATCATTTAGTATAATAATATTAATACGAATTTATTTTAGGGTGACCCCGTTTGTATGGAGAAAAAATATGGAAAAAATGATGTTACCAGCTCAAATGAAAACTTACTTTATTCTAAGATATTATTAATCAAAATTTTCGTCCTGACTTTATACCGAAACGGTTGTTTCCGATTTTTAATTTTCAAATTTGTTTGAATTTTATTAGAATTTTTCATAATACAATTTCAATCATATAGAAGAAAGGATTTGTATGATTTTAGCATTAAAAACGCATATTTTTCTAAGATTTTTAATGATATATAATACAATGAGTATTCTTTAAACAAACAACAGAATAAATTAAGTTTAAGCGAAATACCCACTATTCTTCCATTTCTTATACGCGGAGAATAATTTTGTTATTGTTAATCACAAAAAAAAATTGCTCTCTGTGTGTTACTTAACGGTCTTAATGAATGGTAAACAAATACCCTAATTTGCATAAAACTTGTGAGTATTTAACATGAACTTAGTTTAGTTCCTTGTTTTATTAATAAAAATATAAAGTGTTATATTTCATTGAAAAGCTAATACGCGTATTTTAATGCTTAATTCATATAAATCCTTCTCACATAAAAACATTTCTACATGAAGGGTATTATGGTATGGAAAATTCTAATAATGTTTTGTTTTTAATAACTAAAAAATTTAAATTTCGAAATTTTTTTGAAAATTTGCAAAATTTTGAACTTATTGGATTTGGTCCAAAATTTTTATTATGTCATTAAATGCGCGCCCCAAAGACCTTTCATACGATACCAGATTTGCATATTGTTCCTTGGGCAGAAATATGAAAAAAAAAATCGAAAAAACGATCTATTTTCATTTTGATGTAGCCCATGAAAGGATAGTGTCTGGACAGAAATTAAAAAAAATAAAACTGTCTCTTAAAATGAAGTAAATTTTCATTTAAAGTGGGAATATCGATACCTTTCTTTTTGGGGCCTCCCTAATTATATATATGATATGTACATATTACCAGGGCGACCAAGAATTACCCAAAGTCTTATTTACCCATTTAGGACAATTTTAAGATTCTTTTTTTTTTTTTGCATAAAATAGTCATAGTTTGAAGAAGCATAGTCATATTTTAAGCATTGAGAGTTGTCATATTATTTCAAACTATGCATAAAAATATATTTAAAGAGCTGATAACTTTAAAAAAAATATTTTAAAATTTTAAACCAGGAAGGCTATACTTCGTAATTTCATTTAAAAGTATCCTTTAAGGACTATATAGCAATTTTTAGTGAAATGAAATATTATTATTATTATTATTATTATTATTATTATTATTATTATTATTATTATTATTATTATTATTATTATTATTTTTAGAATATTTTTGGTTGCCCTTGTTCATTACACTCCATTATTAACGTTCACGTTTATATTGTTAAGGTCGGTTGCATATTGTTAAGTTTATAGAAAGAAACTAACCATGTAAATGCATGAGTATATTTATTCGATATATGAGTTCAAACTTTTAAAAGGGTTTTCAATTAGGAAATGTTATTTCTTTTATAATACATATATAACATATATTATACACGACCAAAGAAGTTTTAGTAAATTTATAATAAATATGTAGCATCGATGGTAAATGTAGAATCCGATATTCGTTTTAACATTAAATATAAAATAAAAACACCTCGTTTTCAAACCACCAAGTATGTGTGATCATATTTTTATGAATGTATGTATGTATTGTGTTTTTTTTTTCAAAACTTGTAGATACATTTATTTATTTAGTTTTAAAATTATTTCTCTGCTAGTTATATATTGCACTCGTAACAACATAGAAAATATATTCAAACAGACTACAACATTACGTTGCATTGTACATTGCGCTTCAACATTTAAACGTATGTATGTATGTTTGTACATGCATACGTCATTTAAAAGTGCCAGACGAATTGACATTTAATTAAAAGCAAAAGTTAGTTTTCTTTGTACAACTCAGTTGTTACAGTCAATATATATAAAATAAAAACAGAAAAAATGTATCTACATATGTACTTGTATTTAATGATTAATAATAATAACAGAATAATTTTTTTAACTAAACATTGTTTAAGTTTTCTGTACAATTACTTAAAATAACAAACATCCATCGATTCATGAATTAAGCAATTTTAACCCTTTTTTGCGTAGTAGACTTTTAAAGTAAAAATTTTTATATATATTTTTATTAAGAATAAAATGAGACAATATTTTTTAAAATTAGTTGTAAAATTTATTTTTATTTTTATACAAATAAATATCTACAAAAATTGTTATATTGTTCTACATATAGAAAAAATATTTTTTAAAAAATTGGAAAAATGTCTAAACATATTTTAAGTGTATTGTGTTGTCAAAGTTTGTTTTTTGAAAATTAATCTTAAATCATTCACGTTAAATCTCACGCATTTAAAACTAAAAAATTAAAAAGAAGACTAAAATCTTCCGAAGATTTTTGGATTCAGTTTAGTTTTGCACTGACAATGTTGAACTTAACCATTAATCAGACGAAATATAAGACTTAGGAAATACATTTGCTGAATAATAAGTATCCGATTTACAAATTTTTAAAAAGTTCCAGTGATAAAAAATTTAAACAAAAACTTTCGATTTTTGAAAATTTTTTATTATTTTTTTTTTTTTTTGATAGAAAGTTTGCTCCATTCTGTGAATTTAAGTTTAAAAACCAGATATTTAAAGACGAAGTGAAAATTAAATAAACGTGATTTATATTGATTACAGCGATATTCTTTCCCAAACACTTTTCGTTTGCTGACAAATATCGCAAAGTGTAAATGATGTTATTATTGATATCAAATGAAGACATTTTATTATATTTATTAGTTTAAGGTCTTATAATCAGTAAGGACTAAAAAACATGTTCTTAACCTCAAAAAATCAGATCAAAATATTTCGAATTATTATACAAATTCTGTTATAAAATAAAATCTATATTCGATGTAAATTTTATCAGCTGTCAGTATATTTAAAAAATAAAACTGTAAACCTATTAGAAAGATAATTATATTAATTAATAATAAATTTTAATATATTATTAAAAATAATATGAAATATTTTTTATGTTAATGCTAGAGGAAATATTCCAGCAAACGCAAATTGAGAATGATTAAAAAAACAAGTCCTTTTTCAAATGTCAATCATTTGACAGTGATATGGAAATGACTTCATAATAATAGCTTTTTCAACAAAAAAAAAAGGGAACTAATTGTCAAATTGAAAAAAATGCTATTATAATCAAATCATTGTTAAACAAATTTCTCAAACTTTTTTCAAATGTGATTTGTGACTTCATGTGATATATTAATTAAAATATTTCTATTTTTAATTTTTTATTAATTTTAGACTTAATTTGATTAATTGAAAAATGCTTACAAATAAATAAATAATTTTATTAAATAATTTATTTATACGCATATAATTTTTCAAATCCTTTTATTTTATTTTTTTGATATGTTCATTGAAATTATGGATATTTCAAATGAATTATATCATACAGACATTTGATATCAAATTGAAAAAATATTATTTTTAAAATGTTTATTGACTTTCTTTAGATATATAAAAGATTTGATAATATCATTTAATCCAAATTGAGGACAAAATTTTTTGATATGAGTATGATTTAGATGTGAGATTGATTTAATAACAACATTTGTTATCAATTTGAGAATGCACAAGTTTTCAAATGTTTTTTAATTTAATTATTTTTCATTTCAAATCAAACTTAAAATAAAAATTATGTAAAATAAAGTTTGACGTTTTCGATATGAAGCAACCATTGTGCATCACTAAATATTTATGTAAATGTAAAGCTTAATAAATAATTCACACAAAATTTGTCATCTCTAGCTTATCAACTGACTTAGATGCAGTTTTTTTAGTATTTTTGTAATATTTTGATTCTAATTTTTAAGTATTTTGAATATGAAAATTTTTAATATTTAAAACAGAGTTTACAAAGTAACATTTAGAATTGTGCTATTTTCCTTAAAAAAAAGGTGAAAGCCAAATCTTTGTAGGAGATTAAAAGAAAAAGAAAAGAGTGTAAATAGTGCTTTCGGTTGATTCAGCATTTTAAATCGGGGAAAATTCGGCATAGGTTGAATGTATGATGTTTTGCGTGTTGTTAAGTCTCCAACGTCTGTCGGTAGAAATTAAAATATTAAACGCCAAAGAATTGAATTGCATATAAAAAACCAAGATAGTTATTTAATAAGCAATATTATTGTGTTTTGTTTTAAGGGTTAAAGAAATGTGTTTATTTTTCATTATTTTTATCCAGCTAAAAGATGAATACTTAGTTGACTCATTACCAATACCTAATTATACCTTTAAATGAATTTTTAATATACAATTGTTTGTAAGAACATGATAGACGAATGTGCCGAAGCTACCCGGCGTGGGGCACATTCAGCAAAAATAATTTTTTTTTACAAGTTCCCAAAAATAAGTAACCAATCCAACGTATCCACAAAATGTTGTACCAAGATATTATTGTTCAATATCCAAAAGATAACAAGAATCTATAATATTTTTAAATCTGTCGAATACATTCTTATAACTAGAGTTTTAAAAACTACATATTTAAATACATTTTATATTGTGTTTGCTGGGATCAATAATATCAATTTCAATTTAAGCATAAACTATATTTTTAAAACATAAGAAATCAGACTTTATGAATATTAAAAAGAAATATATATATA
>MINK01172302.1:186-24627 GCA_001735545.1 Phormia regina
ATATCATAGTTGTTTTAGCCACTTTTTTTGAACAGTTGCCACACAAAAAGTTTAATATATCTTCTTTGTCTTAACGCCACATAATTTGGATAATTGATCTCTCTTGGTACAAAAACTATGTAATTGTGTTAATACTACTGTTGAGCGTTCAACTTATAAATTTTGACCAAGAATTTTTATATGAAATTATTATTTATTTTTTTTTTTTGCAACATTCCATTCCTGAACATTTTCGACTCCGCATTAGTACTAACTTTTTTCACCAAATAGCCTAAGTACTGAGATAAAAGGATGATTTTCCACCAGAAGTTTTTGGAATTATATTCAATATGCTTTCAATTTTCTTGGCCTTCAAAACATCATGTGAACTTTTTTTTCTCCTCGAACCATGTTTCCAATGGTCGAATTTTCCTGATACTATTTAATAACAGTGGAAACAATTTGACAGCAGAGATTTAAATCTTTACCCAATTATTTGTAGCATCAATTTGGATTTTTTTTTAATGTTTAATAATTTATAGCACATACAACGAAATCAACATGGTTGTAACTAAAAATAATAACTGACAAAGATAACTAGATCAGAAAAGATTTTACATATTGCTTCGATGTTAAGATTTTCTCGACCGCATTCTTTATATATTATATAATGCAAATGCTTCCAAAGTCAAACCGGAAATACTTTAGAAAGAACATAGGATGCTGTATACGATTTTAAATGTGTATGTGTCCTATTGAGAAACTTAGGACTCTGAGTCCTTAGGTATGCTTTAAAGTTGTTGTAGTATAACCTTTTCCATGCGTTACTAACATCAGAACAAACGCTTAATACCTCAGCTATCCATGGAAGATATATCAATTATATCAAATATAATTGTTGGATACACGGAGCCGCAAAGTTGGTCACCTGGGATATGAACATTTTTCAAAATAAAATTAATTTTTTTTATATCTGAAACGACTTAAAATGTATTTACATAAGAGGATTATACTGGTCAAAATATTAGGCTTCAAATATGAATATTTTTTACATGTTAACCTCCTTGATGAATTCTTTTTTTAATTTTTTTGGGTTACTGGTTAAAAATATACATTTTTTATGTGTCAAACATACCGTTTGGCGACTTTAGTCGGATAACCCGTACGAGCGTTATCCTGCTTTTAACAGACGGATAGATGGACGGATATAACTAGATCGACTCAGGATCAAAGAAGGACCCAGAAAATATATTCTTTATGGCGTCTTAAATGATTAAATCAACATGTTACACGGAATGAATGAATAAATAAATAAATAAATAAATAAATAAATAAATAAATAAATAAATAAATAAATAAATAAATAAATAAATAAATTGAAAAAAATAAATTTAATTGTTAGTTAATCAAATATATAATTATTAATTTTTTTTTTAAAGGCTTTGGAACTTCTGCAATTATTTTACATAAATAAATATTAAGTATAACTATTGTTGAAAATTTCAAATTGAATTTTCATTTTTCAAATTCATTTATTTTTTGCATAAAATATTTGACAAATATTTATAACAGACAACTTATAATTTATGATCACAAGACAAAATAACATATGTAAAGCATACAATTAAATATGTTTGTATAAATGAATAAATTTATTTAAAATCATTATAAACAAATCAAATTTTAAAATTAAAACCTGCTCTATAAAAACCAACCAAGTTTAAGTTAAAGCTACACAAACTAGCGCACTATTTACTACGTACGTGCAAATGAAAAAAAACAAAGTAACGTAACTTGATTTAACGTAGTCAGTCACCAAATAAATAAAAATTCACTCAATAACTTAACATATTAGTATGGGTCTATGTGTGTGTGTGTAAGTATGAGTTTAAAAGAAGTATGACTCTGACTACTTGTAACTAACTAGTTGTACTATAACTTAAGTGAATAACTAAAATAAAAAAAAATATTTATTATGGAGGTTTGTTTTTATTTTTCGGGTTCGTTAATCGCCAGTTTTTCTCAATGTTTGGTGTCAGTGACCGTAAAGTGTCATAAAAGTTTGTTATTGTTGTTTGTTATTGTTTATATGTATTTTGGTGTCTTTTATTTTATCTCAAACTCATGAATTATGAAAATATTTTATTTTTTATCTTTTTAAATGTATTCGTATATACATACATATGTGTATGTATGTGTAGATAGTAAATGATATTGCATAAGTTTTAAGTTAAACTTCTTTGTTTTTTAGTTTCTTTTGTTTAGTTATTATTTTTTATTTTTGTTTTTAAGTTTATAAGCTTTTTTGTTTATATTTTTATTTTTTGGCAATGTTAAGGCCATAAATAAATAAANAAANAAANANANAAANAAATANANANATAAATAAATAAAATAGATAAATAAACAAATAAATAAATAATAACAATAATAATAATAAAAAAATAATATAATAAAAAAATAAATAAATTGAATTTTTAAAACCAACAAAAATAAATCTAATTGTTAGTTAATCAAATATATAATTATTAAATTTTTTTTAAAGGCTTTGAAACTTCTGCAAATTTTAAATTGAATTTTCATTTTTCAAATTAATTTTATTTTTTTTTTTTGCATAAAATATTTGACAAAATATTTATAACAGACTCTGACTACTTGTAACTAACTAGTTGTACTATAACTTAAGTGAATAACTAAAATAAAAAAAAATAAAAAATATTTATTATGGAGGTTTGTTTTTTTTTTAAGCTTTTTTTTGTTTATATTTTTATTTTTTGGCAATGTTAAGGCCATAAAAAATAAAAAAAAAAAACACACAAACAAATAGACACATTTTTTGAAAGTCATGGCTTTATGACTTTTTATTTAAAATTTTACACTTTTCCAACTTCACGTAACTAATATGAGTTTTTTAAGGGAAATTATGAAAAGAAAAAAAAAAAAACAATTGAAATAGAAATGATTTTATCTTAAAGTAGTAAAAGCATTTACAATTACATTTAGTTGTTTGACATAAAATAAGTTTATATAGCAATTTTACAGTTTCCCTAATAATTATACGCCCATAATAACTAAATCATTAAATAGTTTAATCTAAGGAGATTAGTTAAAGTGTTGTAATTATAGTAAAAGTTTAAAATAATAAACTATTTTAAACTTTTACTTCAATTATCATAAAAACTGTAGTTTTTATTTAAAAAAGAAAAAATTCATATATGATTTTTGCATTTTACTATTAAATTTCGGTCATTGTTGAAAAATATTTGGGCCATGCCATACATTTGCAAATTATGCATTTGAATTAAAAAAACATTTTTTTGCAAAACACCCGCTTTTTATTATGTTTAAAACGATTATATTATTGTTAATTTCAATGTTTTGATTATTAAAGTTTTTGTATTGGTTAGACACTCTTGAAGATAATAATAGGAACACTAAAAAACACGATTAAAAACAAAAGTATATATTCTTCAACTTTTATAAATGCGGTTTAAACCGACATTTTAAAAATTACAAATAAACACTAAATAATTATTTTTTTTAATATTTAAATTTTGAAAAATAATCAAGATTATATCCAGTAATAAAAGTCTGAAAATTTTCGATTTTTGTGAAATTATGGAAGTAATTTTCAAAAATACACAAAGTTCAATATAAATTGTAATTTCTTAAAAAATATAAATTTTTTATTCAGAATTTATTATTTTCACTAAAAATTAAAATCTTTCACTAAAATAAAATTTTTCACAAAACAAATCGTTTTTTTTTTTTTTTTTAATTTTATTTCTCATTAAANNTTTTTTCACTAAAAATTTCACTCAAAAATAGATATTACACTAATAATTATTTTTTTTATTCTTTTAATCATTAAGAATTTACTTTTTCTCTAAATGCATATTTTACCACAAATTAGTTTTCACTAGAAATTCTTTTTTTCGCCATATATTCCACGAAAAGTTTGTTTTCACAACTAAAATTTTTCTTGAATCAATTTTTCACTAAAAATTAGTTTTTAAAAACTTGTTTTTTTTTTCACAAAATATTCCGCAAAAAATGTGTCACTAGAAAATCGAGTTTACACTAAAATTATAATTTTTCACTATAAATTCAAATTTTTCACTAAAAATTCAAATTTTTCACTAAACATTTTATTTTTCCCTAAAAATTTAATTTTTCACTAAAAATTCAAATTTTTTCACAAAAATTTCAAATTTTTCTCTTAAAATTTGATTTTCACTAAAAGTTTTTTTCTTTAAAAATTTGATTTTCACTAAATTTTTTTTTTCAATAGAAATTCGATTTACCACTAAATATTATATTTTCCACTATATTTTAAATGTGTCACTAGAAAATCAAGTTTACGCTAAAATTATAATTTTTCACTAAAAATTCAAATTTTTCACTAAAAATTCAAATTTTTCACTATAAATTCAAATTTTTCACTATTAATTCAAATTTTTCACTAAAAATTCATACTTTTCACTAAAAATTTAATTTTTTCTCTACAAATTTGATTTTCACTAAAAGTTTTTTTCTTTAAAAATTTTATTTTCACTAAAATTTTCTTTTTTAATAGAAATTTGATTCAACACTAAATATTCTATTTTTCACTATATTTTAAGGTCTTTCACTAAATATTCGATTTTTTTTTACTAAATTTTCAATTTTGATTAAGTTTTTCACCATACAATTGATTTTTCACTAAAAATTAAATTTTTCACTAAAAAGTTTTATTTTTCACTAAAAAATTTAATTTATCACTATAAATTTGATTTTTCATAAAATATTATATTATTTTTCACTTAATATTGAATTTGTTCACTAAGTATTGTATATTTTTTTATTAAATATTCGATTTTTTTTTTCTAAAAATTTAATTTTTCATCTAAAAAATGGATTTTTCACCTAAAAAATGGATTTTTCACCTAAAAAATCGATTTTTCACCTTAAAAATTGGATTTTTCATCCAAAATGTTGATTTTTCACTAAAAAAAATTATTTTTCGATAAAACTTAGATTTTTCACTTAATATTCGGTTTGTTCACTAAATATTGTATATTTTCAATAAATATTTGATTGTTTTCACTAAAAATTGGATTCTTCACCAAAAAAATGTATTTCACTAAAAATTTTATTATTCACCAAGAAATTGATTTCGATTAAAAATTTATTTTTCACTAAAACATTGATTAATCATTAAAAAATTTATTTTTCACTAAAAAATTTGATTTTTTACTAAAAATATTATTTTTCACTAAAAAATTGATTTTTCACTAAAAATTATATTTTGTAAAAAAATTACCAAAAATCCAAAATTTCTAAAAATTATTGATTCAGAATAAATCATAATGTAAAATTTTTCTATGCAGAACCAGAGCAACAGACAACAACATTTGATAGCGTTTCGCATAATTTTGTATTTATAAATAGATTTTTACCACTTGTCATATTAAAGATAAATATTTAATCCAATTATCTTATGTTTGGATGGTGGATATAAAAATCTTCTCTCAGTTTAATTAAAAAAGTTTACATGGACTGTCAGGAGGAAGAATATTGTTAAGACAAATGCTTAGAATGTAATTCTTAGTCAAATTATTAATTATTAAAAAATTCATAAAATTTCGAAATTTTTTCAATATTCTTGCTGAAAACATTTAAATAAAAACTCTTTAAAAGATTATTGTAATTTTTGAGAAAACCTTAAATATTATACTTTACCCATTTACAATAAAGAGTTCCAATCTAGCAAAAGTTGTTTAATTTTTTACTCGAATAAATAAAAACAAAAATATCCTATCCTAAACCATTACCTTCAAGCTTTCAAAATATATACCTACCACGCAATAAAACATAATTTAAACTATTTTATTCTTTATTTCTTTTTTTCAATTTCTTCTAGATTGGCAATGTTACGAAAATCTCTAATACCAACTGTTATTGCCAGTATTTTAATATTACTAACCACCTTAACAACAACGATAACAACATCTGCGGCAACATCTGTTAAGACATCAACATCTATAATAACTACAACAACAACGCCACTACCATTACAACTAACAACAACAACAAGATCCTTAAAAGCAGTTGAACCATCAAATATTTCAGCAACAGTTTTACAGTTAACAAATACAAATACAAATACAACATCAGTTGTCAACAAATTTTTAAATAATGTAGACGAAGAAACAACAACATCATTGTTACCCTTACAGCCACCTTTAAATGTGACATCAACAACTTTGGCAAGTTTTATATTAAACCAAAAACATCATCAACAGCAGCGTCAACGAAAACAACAACAATTATTATATTTACAACAACAACGACGAAGACGTCATCGACAGCTACAACAAGATGTTGAAGAAGAAACGCAATATGAAGAAGTAGCAGAAGTGCAACAATTACAACAGCAACAAGAAGAACAACAAAAGAAATTTCATGAACATTTATTAAATGTCAGTGAAAATGGAAATAAGGAAATTATAAAAAAGGTAAAATAGAAGATGAATACTAAAGAGGCTCAGGGGATAAATATTTGATGGAAAATTGCGAAGGGAAATAGAGGGAGGGAGATGTAAATTGTAACAATTAAGTTTAAATTAAAAGTGAGGTTTTATTTAAAGATGAAACTTTTCAAATTGTGGATAAATATAGGGGAAGGGGAAAATTTAACAGTCAATTTGGATACAGGGTGTTGATAAATATTGAGTCTCTAATCCACTTTTTTGGATAGACTCTAGTTTTCGTGATAAATAATGAATTGAAAAATTAAAAAGATTGCACTATATATTGAAGCATATCTCGAAAACTGCTTGTCCGATTTTATTCAAATAAATATCAAAAAATTCTTATTAAAATTACCTTCTAGTTCTTCTTACATTATTTTTGAATACGTTTAGCAAGTATGGAGATATTTAGCATCTTCTCTGAAATAAAGTGAAATTTTATACATTATTGCCAAAAAATATATATTTTTCAAAAAATTATCAAAATTCGATGGTGTAAAAAATTAAAATTTTTATTCTTTTATCACAATGAAAAATTTGTTTCCAATAAAATAAGATCCATTTCATTAAAATCTATGCACAACTTTTGCATTTAATCTCAAATTACTGAAAATACTCCTTAAAAAATTTACATGGAAAATTTTAAAAAATGTAATTTTTTGAAATTTTTCTTTCCAACTTTTAAGTGAGTATTTTGACAAATTTTCTGACAGTGTACATATAGTGTAAAAGAAAACCAAAAAAGTTAATATTTATTAGATCTTCTATGAAACCAAGTGGAAATAATGATATCCTTCCATTCGTTTGTCTGTTGAAATATTGTTTATGAAGCCCCCCTGTAACGTATATTTATAATATATATTTCAAACCATTTGTCATAATTTCGAGAATTTTGCTATTGAAATTTTAAAAAAGAATCGATTTATAAATACAGGAGAAATTTTCAAAAAGCATTTTTAAAACCCTTATGTCAGAGAAATGAAGCAAATCGGCATATAAATAATTGAAAGATAAATTACATAGTACTAATTGCTTAATTAATAAGAATAATATAACATAAACTGCTTTTTTTCATTAAATATTTGCTTAATCTGACCTTCATTTTAAAGAATTATTTAAAGCATTTTTATCTGTAGACCAAAAAAATCTTTAAATTATTATTTTTTCTTTTTTTCTTTTACAGAATCTAGATTCTTCCTTCGTTACCGTGACCTCTGTGGTTGATGTTATTACACCTGAACCCACTTCCACTCATGCCTATATACCCTTCGATTTAGACTACAATGATCCCACTGAGGAAAAGGCTGTAAAAGAAACAAATACTCGACAATCCACCATAAATGAAGTGTTAACCAATCTCTTTCCCAAAGGATTTTCCGATATCTTTCGTTTTAGCTATGCTGGGCAACAAGAACCTACAACAACAACCACCACCAGCACAACTACACCAAAGCCTATAACTATTATACGCTCTACACCAGCACCCTTTAAACCTATGCCTTCGGCTGAGACCCAGAAAAAAGAAAAAACTGAATTACCCAATAATGCCACCATTATAACTGTCTCAACTTCAGTTACCAGAGAAATACGGCGTGAAGTTAGTCCTGGTCATACAGAAATAGTAGTAGAGAAAATTATTACTGAACCCAGTTCATATAGATCCAGTGAAGAGTTTCGTGATGGCAGTAATTCTATAAGCAAAGATGATTTATTAAGAATAAATAGAGCTGCTAGAGAGGCCTCAGTTTTACCTAGTTTATTGGTGAAACCTAGTAATACAACTGACAAGAATTTAAATGATTTTAAGGTACAAGAACCCATTGTTATTTTAAATGAAAATAACAATGATGATTTTATAGAGGCCCCCGAAGATGACAATCAAATAGCTGAAACTCAAGATGTACCACATCAAATTTTGCCAGCTCCTCCACCAGCCGAAAGCACTAACTTTCATGTAACACCCAGTCACCAATATAATGTGCATATTATACATGATAATACTAAAGAACAGGAACATTCCACTTTAAGAAATGTTCCTTCTTATCAATCATTTGTGGAACATAGTAAATATTTGCAAAACTCTCTGAAGGAAGCTCCTTCGAGGAAATTTTTGAAAAACTTTCAAAATCCTATATTATCTTATAATAGTAATCCCTCGGCCATTAATAAGGGAAATTTCCATTATGAACAGGCACCCGCTGCACCAAATCATATACAACCAGTAGCCCCAGCAGCTCAGTTACAATATGTGCAAAAACAACAACAACAACAACCGGTTGTGCAACAATATCAAAAACTTCACACCCACATAGCGGATAGTGAACATTTGGGTTTTAAAGATATATATCAAATTAATACAGAGCAGCAATCGGCAGAACAAAATCATATACAAAATCCTGCTCCAGAGGTCCAGCAACACTATGAACAACAGCAACAACAACAACATGTTGTACAACAATATCCTCAGCAACCACTACATACCCATATAGCCAATAGTGAAAATGCTAAAGATTTCTATCATATACACTCCGATCAACAGCAATATGAACATACCACCCCTGCTAGTAATTTAGTATTTGTAACTATTAATACACCAGAGGCTCAAGACGCTTCCAAACCGGTACAAACCTATTCTCAAGAACCTCAAGTTATACCAGCCCAACCTCTGAAATCTCCTCACGAATTTGTATCGAATGCCATGGCCTATCATTCGCAGAATTTGGAAAATGATCATCAAGCACAACAAACGGAAAATAATCCTAAGCCCAGTAATGCTGGTTATACTTATGTTGAGGTTCAAAAATCCATAAATATACACAATAAATTGATCACCGAAAAAGATGGTCGTTTAATAGAACAACATGAAACCATATATCCCGAACAGCAGCACTATAGCTCTGCAGAAGTTAAACAACAAGAGCAACATCCGCCACAATCCCCTCCGGAATATGTATCACTTTCACAAAATCCTATACATGTTGAACAGGAAGATGAACAATATGAGCAGGCTGCATCGGTACATAGGGAACAGCATACTTTAAATCCTTCTCAGGATTTAGAAGATTTTGGTATCATACAACAATCGAATTTAATACAAGAAACACATACTATAGAACATCCTCAGCAGTTGGAAGATCAACAAGAACAATATGATCATGAGGGTCCTGAACAACAACAGCAACAACATCATGAATCAGTTTATGAAACTTCAGCTAACGAACAAGAGCAACAACATCATGCCTCTGTTTATGTAATAGCCACAGCTGACGAACAGGAACATCATCAACAGCAGGAAAATCATTATGTCCATGAAGTACCACAACAAACTTTAAGTGTTCCAGATAAGCCAGACCTACAAGTTTACAATTCACCTCAACAATCCCTTAGTCAAGAGCTACAAGTTCCTTATGCACCTATACAAGAAGAAATCTATCAACCTCCTCCTGGTCCACCCAGCAATCCTTTAGTATTACAAGAAATTATAGAGAAACATATACCCGTACCTTATGGGGTACCAGAACCAGTGGGTATACCAGTACATATACAACATTTCATAGATCGTCCTTTCCCCGTAGAAACCATTGTAGAGAAACCGGTACCCTATCCTGTTGAAAAAGTCGTAGAGAAAGTAGTGGAAAAACATGTACCTGTGGAGGTGGAAAAAATTGTAGAGAAACCCGTAGAAGTAGTAGTCAAGAAGTATATAGATCGTCCGATAGCTATACCCATTAAAATACCAGTAGCTTTACATCTACCAGCACCAGTACATGGTCCTCTTCACCCCTATGGCCACTCAGCTGGTCATTATCCTCCTGGTTTTGATCATGCCTCTACTTGGCCTCAAACCGTAAATGGTGGTTCCTTTGCTCGTATACATCCCAACATTTTAAAATCCTATTATGCCAAAATGCTCAAGAAACTAGTACCCCAAATGCAACAGGCCTATAAAAATGTTCAGCATGCAAAAACTACTCCTAAAAATACCCCCAAGACTTATGTTAAACCCAATTACAAAATCTCCGATATACTTTATGATCTAAAACCACCACCAATGCCTCCTAAAAGCAGTTCAAGTTGGGATGTAGGGGCACGCTATCAATATGACTACAATACTTTGCCTCTAGATCTTTCAGCTTCTTCCTCCATGTCTGTGGGTAAACATTTAGAACGTCCCGGACAGGGTTATAAAACAAATTTTGATGAATTTCAAAGATGGCGTAATGGTCATAGTTTGAAGAGAAGTCCTGATTTTGGTAGAAATTTACATGTAGAATATGGTTTTAAACCACCTTTGGTACCATCAGTGGAAATTGATGATAAGGGAGTACCTTTGAAATCGATAGCCGATTTAACAAAAGGAAAGGAGGAATAGAAGAATGGAGTATAGAGATTAAGAAAGGAATAGTTATGGAAATAGGTCGTTCTCAGAAAATTGTTAAGAAATAATTTATTTATGATTGAGGAAAAAATTTACGGATGAATGAAATGCAGGTGCAAGATTGCAGATGATAGGGTTTTCTATTTTAAGGAAAATGTTGCCTTTTTGTGAAATGTTGCCTTTTGGTTTATATTTTTATAAGTAAATATGCAATTTAAGTAAGTCTTTTTTCACAATTTTGCCCCAAAATAGCAAAATTTGTTAATCTTTCAAAATTGTAATTTTAGAAAAATATTTTTAATTTAAAATTAATGCAACCGCTGTAAAATATTTTGTATTATTTTGAAGAAATCGTTATATTCAAAATAAATTAATTGTGAAAAAGTGAAAAGTTTTATTTAAAAAGAAGAGCATCACTTATTAGGCAACATTTTAACCTTTAATAGAGCAACATTTTTCTTAGAATAGAAGAAGTACCCTGAGAGTTATAAAATTTAAAAATTATAATTAATATTATTTTTTATTATAAATCTAAAATCACTTTTAAATTATTTAAACAAATTTGTGCCAAACAATTTTTAAACGAATTTTCTTGTTATTACATGTATTTTTATTATTATGTTTAATATTATTTTTAATATTTTTTATTTATTAAATAATTTAGTATTTTAAGGTGCTCAAATATATTTTAATTAAATATAAATAAAAATATAATAATTTTTGTGTTTTATTAAAAAGCAAATATCAATTTATAAATTACAAGTTTTTGAAACTCAAATACCAAATTTTGAATTGGAGAAATCTACATCAATATATTTAATGGATTTAAACTATTTTTTTATGAAGTTTTATTTCGAAACCTTTTTGTTTTTAGTCACTCCCCTGTGGATATGAGGAGGGGCTATTATGCGTTAGAGATGATACTTGTAATACACAAATATATGAGTCTAAAACTCACTTTAATATACTCCAATCGTCATTTGAATGATCATTGTTTGTCTCATAGTGCTTTGTTCCATAGACAAAAATTTTTCAAATAAATCATATATTTTTTTGTAACAGCAATCCCACAATTTCCCTGAAAAAATGATAGAAATCCCAAAAATGGAATTTTTTCACATTTTTGGCTATAGAATTCACACTTTTCCAAAGTCCCGTAGATTTTTGAATTTAAAAATTTTAATAAAATATTGAAGATTCTTAAAATACATTCCCCTTGTCGATTTGTGCTTTTTATATGAAAGTTTTAATTTGAGTCTAAAATTAAAACTTTCATATAAAATGGGTCAAATTCGGTAGGATGTGTACCTTGACCAATTGAGTTATTAAAATTGTTTTTTATCTTAAAGTCATCCCTGTGAAGTTACCTTTTAGAAAAGTATAAAATTTGTATATGTTGCTAAAGAAAATATTATTTTAGGTAAAAAAGATTGTAGATACTTTTCCGACTAAAAAAATTTTTTTTTGCAATTTTCAACTTCAAAATCGTTTATTTTTGGTCAGGCTAATGATATCGACATCATTTTTTTTTATTCAATAGATAATTTTATTCTTTAACTAGTTAAAAAAATAATAAAATCGGTCGAAAATACTGGGATATATATATGGAAAAAACTACACCAAGAACATGCAAAATTATGGTGCTTCAAAATAAAAATTCAAAAATAACACGAAAACTATAAGAGATAAATTGGACACGTAAGCATGATTTTATAAGTCTTATGATTGCCCCTAACAGTATATAAAAATATTTGTAATAGGACAAGAAAGAGAAATTTGGCCTGCGATTAAACATTTTTTATGTCAGAGGTACCGTCACTGAAGGGTTTGTTGTGTCTGCCTTCCAAATTTAGCATTACAAACTCCTCTGCTACGCGTATACCCAATTTCATGTAAATCTAATCAGCCAATCAAAAGTTATAGATTTATTTCCAAAAAACTTTAATTCTGCCGCACTTTACATTGTAATGTAGATAAAGCATAATTTTTAAAAATATGAAAGCATACTTTAAGGCTAGAATTTATTATTTAATGGTGAGATGGTTAAAAGTATAAAAGAGTCGGCATAATCAAATATAGACCACTATTTGATTTTAAAATAAACTTGTATGCATTTGTATGAAAATAAATCCAATAAATTGTTCCTTTTCTTTTTTTAATCTTCTGGCAACTTTATTATTAAATTATAATTTTATAATATTTAAAAATTTTTAGTTTAATTTCAAAGAAATTCCTAAAAAAAACTTGTTGTTGTGTATAATAAAATTTTATTTGTTATATATCCATCATATATCCTTCTTTATAAGGCTTTTTCAATATAGTACCAAACACACAGACACAATTAATTATTGTTTTAATAGTTTATCAGGAAAAAGAAATACACTTACATATATTATACAACAAAACAAATCTATGACTTTATCTATCTTACTAAATCTCTGTATTAAATACAATTCATTTTCACTTGTTAATTTCAATAAAAAGCCATCTAAAACATTTAACAATAAAAATCAAGTGGAATGGCAACTACTCGCAATTAAATTAGATAAACGTAGAAATACAAATAAATTGCCTATATTAAGGCGGAATTTTAGTTTGCTGCTTTATAACTTACAAAAGAACAAAAAACACACACACATACATGCATACAGCTTAAACAAAGAACATTGTTAATAATTGACGTAGTTAATTAATTTTGCCAGCATATATCTCTCTCTTTAATAAAACAACGAATAAAAAAAATAACTGGCATAAATATGTGAGTCATTATTTACAAACATTTGCCAATTAACAATATTAACAAATAAATTGTATAGACCAAGAGAGGGAGTGGGAGAAAGAGAGAGAGGGAGCGAGATAGACTAAAGGAAATGTATGTGTTTAAGTTATAAACACATAAACTAACTATAAAATATTATCTACAGTTAAACAAAACCCTTGTATAAAATAAACAAACACACAATATCTACATGTATACATACATATGTATGTACTTATGTAAATACTTATGTATGTAACTGTAAATATTATGTTCTAAATAACCGCCTAAAAGCAGACAACGCAAAAATGTTAATTTTCTTTAGAAAACGCCATGTATTATGTAAATTCATTATCTTTTTTAAACACATACACATGACAGCAACAACAATCACCAACATTTGCATAATTTTAGCCAAAACAAAAAAACACATAAACAAAATTTACAATAAAATAGCAACATTAAAAGAAGCTAAGAAAATCCTCTCACTCACCACCACACTACTCATACTAACACATGATGTATTAAGATACAAAAAAAAAAAAAACGTATAGAAATAATCAGTGAAAAAAAGTAGTAAAAAATAAAATTGAAAGTTAAAAAAAGGGTTTAACATCTCGAATAGGTTGCTTGGTCTTATTTTGGCTTTTAATATGGCTCACACAAAAAAAGGCAGTAATACTTTAAGATTTATTTGACAGCTAATAAATTTAACACATACTTAGACTCACACTCAAAAACAGACATATACATATACACAGATGTACCGAAAATCATGTAAACAAACACATTCATAAAACTCACACAAACACACACGCATACAATCGCTGGTAACACTCTATTGGCTTTCGCACATCACATTAGCACGTTTCACATTTTAGTTTAAATACTTATCGAACCTTGGTATATTTCTTTTCCATGCTGACTTCTAAAAATTACATATAAAGAAATAAATATGAAAGTATGAAGAGATTTAAAAGAGTAATTTCATAAAATTCTAATTCTAATTATAATCTAAAGATTAGACCCGATTACAGTATAGTCTATAAGGTAGTTCATAGTGTCGTTTAAAGGACAGCTAATAGTCTAGGCTAGGTTCTAGTTTAGTCTATAAACAATTGTCTATGAATTAGTTCATAGTACAGCTAAGTATGCACTACGTTTTATCTAAATTTATTAGCCTAATCCCACCCTAACTCATAACATTTTCTATAAACTATAATCTAGTGTAGTATAAAGGTCAGCCTGTATAATATTATATAGTATTTTATATATATCATTTTATTATTATTATTATTTATTATACATCATTCGATTAATTTCATTCGGTTATCCGAATAATTTTTATTCGTTTACTTATTTTTTTTTTTCAAATATGATAAAGTTCTTTTGTTAAATGTTTTTAAATTTAATTTTTATATTATTACAAAATTATTTCATTCGTATATAAAATTATTTTTATTCGATTATTCAGATAATTTCATTCAGTATATCATTCAGAATAATTTTTATTCGTTTACTTATTTCTTGTATAATGAACACCAATGAATTTCTTTTGTTAAGTAATATTAAATTTAATTTTCATTTTATTATAAAATAATTTTATTTCGTTTAATTTCATGCGGTTACCAGAATAATTTTTATTCGTTCACTAATTTTTTGTTTAATGAACACCTAATGAAATTCCTTGGTTAAATATTGGTCAATTTTATTTACATTTATTTTTAAATTATTTTATTTTCTTTTATATAAAGGTATTTTTATTCGATTATTCATTTAATATTATTCGGCTACCGGAATAATTTTTAGTCGTTTATATACTTTTTGCTAATGAAATTCTTTTGTTAAATAATTTAAATTGAATTGTCATTTTATTATCAAATAATTTTATTTTGCTTAATTTCATACGGTTAGCCGAATAATTTTTATTCGTTCAATATTTTTTTTTTTTAAATGAAAATCTAATGAAGTTCTTTTGTTAAATGTTATTAAAATTAATTTTCATTTTATTATAAAATTATATTATTCATATGTAAAAGTATTTTTTTTTTTTTCGAATATTTGTTAATTTTAGTAGGAAAATTTTTATTCGTTTACTTATTTTTTGCTTAAAGAAAACCTAATGAAATTCTTTTGTTAAATAATATTAAATTTAATTTTCATTTTATTATCAAAAAAATTTATTTCGTTTAATTTTATACAGTTATCCGAATTATTTTTATTCGATCGCTAATTTTTTGTTTAATGAAATTCCTAGGTTTAATGATGTTAAATTTAATTGTAATTTTATTTTCAAAATATGTTATTCATATGTAAAAGTATTTTTATTCGATTATTCATTTAATTTTATTCGGTCAGTCGAATAATTTTTACTCGTTTACTTATTTTTTGTTTAATGAAAACCTAATGAAATTATTCTGTTAAATAAAATTAAATTAAATTGTCATTTTATTATCAACTAATTCTATTTAGTTTGATTTCACACCGAATAATTTTTATTCGTTTACTATTTTTTTTTTTTTTAATGAAACCTAATTAAGATTTTTTTATTTTTTTTTTTAAAATTTCAGTTTAATATTATTATAAAATTATTCATATTTATAAAAAATTGTATTGGATTATACTCTTAATTTTATGTGGTTACCCGAATAATTTTTAATCGTTCAATAAAAAATTTTTGTTTAATGAAAATCGAATGAAATTGTTTTGTTAAATGTTTTTACATTTCATTTTGATTTTATTATTAAATATTCTATTCGTTTAATCGTTTAATTTCAATCCATTACGCGAATAATTTTAATTCAGTGACTTCATTAACTTTCTTTCATCAAAACATGTTGAAATTCGGATGAATAAGATCCATTTATTATTCGAATAGTTAAATAACTCGAATTTTTATAATTAATTTTTTATAATTAAAAAACTTTTGTTTATTAAAATTAGGTTTCAAAGAAATTCAAATGAATAAGACACCTCGAATGCTGATGAAGTGTGTAATGGTACAGAGAATACGTATTTCATTCAGTGTCTTC
Source organism: Phormia regina (assembly GCA_001735545.1). Classification (NCBI taxonomy): domain Eukaryota; kingdom Metazoa; phylum Arthropoda; class Insecta; order Diptera; family Calliphoridae; genus Phormia; species Phormia regina. Next base: position 16,846 of record MINK01172302.1, read on the forward strand.
TTTCAAACTTTGTGTTACAAATTTTACAATTTTAATCATATTTATCTTAAAATAAAAAAAAGCACCGATTTAAATTCCATCTTCGAAGTGGTCAACTTTGGCTAAAGGGTCGTTCGTGATTCAGTTACATAATTCAGCCAACAATACTCTGATATTATAACTCCTCATCTAGTAATATTGCAAGTGTCATTTAAATCAGTTCTGTGGTTTAAGAGATCCAGAGTTATTGTTATTTATTTTGCATTCAGCATGTAATCGTGTCCATTTATATTTTCCTTCTTTTATTACTCTGTTAACTTTTCATTTTTATATCTCGTATATTTTCTTTTTACGATATATTTTCATTTTCATTTTTTTGCTGCTACTATTGCGTGGTGTTCTTTGAGTATGTGTTAAATAAAATTTCTTTTTGGAAAAATAAGAAAATTTATTTGTATGTTTTTCGTTTGTTAGTTTGTTGGAATTTTTTGAGCTTAGTGGCATAAAGAAAATAAAATAAAATAGAAATCTTGCCAACGTTTGCAAATGACATTTGATTTCTTTTGTATTTTACGTGCTTTAACATCGAAACGAAAACCTCTTTTACTACAGTTTCAAAATTTTTCTTCAAATATGCTATTTGGAGGAGTATGTGTAAAAGTGTGTTAGAAAATTTTGAGTATTTTTTTTACAGAAATGAAGAAGATATTCATTCGCACATTTTACGTNNAAAAGGAATGGCAAAGAAATTTTTAAGAAAAATTTAAATAAGTTAAATTTTATTCTTAAAAAGTCCTTCTTAAATCCTCTTTCTTAGTTTAATGCATTTAAACAACCTTTATTGAAATTTCCTTTTTATAAAATTTTTCGTTAAACCAAATAGTTACTCCCAATATAATTTCTTACTTTATTTAATAAATTCATTACTTGAGGCCATAAATTTGTTTAAGACAAATAAAAAAATATAAAAAAGAAAATGAAAACACTCTCTCATAATTGAAAATAATTTCTTTTAAATTAAATTTTAAATTGTTTTAATTTCCTTTGAACATAACAAAACCTTGTCGTACAAATGAACAAAATAATCATCCATTCAAACAACCAGCACCATTGATCGAACCAACCTACTCTCCAACCAACCATCCATCCATCCATTCATTCATTCATCCATCGTATCAAACATCCATACCAAAATATATTCAAACAATAGTTCAATAAACCAACAAACAATTTTCAATAGCTAATGAATGTTATAAGAGAAACTTGTTTTTTTTTCGGATAGTAACAACAACAACATAAAAAAATACTTTGAAATCAATATACTCGTGTTTAAAGAGGTGCGTAAAATGCCGCCACCAAAATGTGTTATTGATAGATGAAGTGATAACATAATTTTCAAACAAAATTGAAGAAAAGAAAACGCCACAATTGATGACATTCATTCAGAAAACAACGATATTGGATGATGATAATAATGATGCCAGTTGGTGCAACAGTAAATAGCTACTATTTGAAACAAGTTTTGTTTTAGTAAAAAAAAAGTTTTTGTACTTATGAATTGAGGGGGTCATGAACAATGGTAGGATGTTGCTCATAAAGTTTTTTAAATAAGATTTGTGCTTTTAATGAAAATTAATTTTGTTTAATAAAAAATAATTTTTTTATGTCAAATGGAATCACTTACAGAAAAAATATTTTCAAAAAATTTCAATAAGAAAAATAATCAGAATTTTAGCCAAATTATTAAAATTCAAAGTATTATGAGGGGTGATATCGAAAAATTCTTAACACACATTTTGCCTAATAACTTTCTTCGGAATCAATATTCAAAATTTTATTTAATCTTATTATTATGGAAAAATAATTCAGTTATTATTTTTAATAACAACCATGTTAATTTGTCCTTATTCTCATCAAAATAAGTCACAAAAAAGATTTACGTCCTACAAGTTATTAAAAAATTAAAAAAAATCCAAATAGGTCTTACAAATAATTGGCCACATAATAAAATGTCGTCCGCAAAACCGTTTCCTATGTTATTAAACAGTATCAAGAAAATTTGACTATTGATGTGAAACCTACTTCGGTAAGAGAAAAGGACCACATTATATTGGGATTGCTAGAAAACTGAAGGTATATTGAAAGGAACTCAAAACACATCTGGTAGAAAATCAGCTTAGTTTTCTCAGTGCTTCGATTATAAGGGATATTTTCAAAAAGGACTTCTCACTACGATAAGAAATTAACAAATTAAATTCAAATTTTATATAGAAAATTATAAATTACAATTTCAATTAAGAATAATGCAAGTTCAATTATTTTATTAATTAATACTCAACCTATGAAAAAAATTTATATTCAATTATAATTTATTTATATTTAGAATTGATTAATTTATTAATTTATACAATTAAAAAAAATCATTGAGTCTATAAAATATTTTATTTTTAGAAACAAAAAATATTAGAAAATTAAATGTTAATAAATATAATAATTGACTTAATTAAAAAAGTAATACTGAAGTAGTAAAGTAGTAATGATAAATTGAATAAATAGACCACGTGTTTATGTACCTTGGATGTTTACGATTTATGAAATATTAATTAATTAATTTCAATTGATTTTTTTATCGTGTCAATTATTCGAGTGATCAAACGTAAAATTCTGTATTATAATTTGCCAAATAAAATTTAAATAAAATTATTAATCAAAATTTTAAAATAATTTCAAATATTTTTATTAACTAATTAAGAACTAACAAATTTGTTAAAGAAAAATATTTTTCTTTAATTGTTTCAATCAATAAATTAATCGAATAAAAGTAAGTGATGATTTGAATAATTTAATATAATTTTTTTTTTTTTAAATAATTCGGAACTTGAAAAGATAAGTAATTGAAGTTAACCTGAAAGCAACTATTCTATGTAATTTGAAACCTCAGAATGATCATAACTAAAACCTTAATATTTAAGCTCATTTTTAATTTTTTAACACCAAAAACTGAAGCTAATTTGGAACATTTATTGAGACCTTAAAAAGTCAATCAAACAAAAATAATTTTGAACATAAAATACACGATCTCTGAAAGAATAGAACCTATAAATAATTACATTTAATTAAATTTATTTTTAAAGAAAATTTTTCAAAATTTTTATTATTATTTTTTATTATTTATTTTTTTATCATCATAAGGCCTGCGATTGAATCTGAAACTTTATGTTAATAATTAACAATTTGTGTTAATAATTGATCTCTGAAAGAGATAAGAAAAAAGTTGATTCTAGATTTTAAAATAAACAACAATGAAAGCTTTTCAAAGACTTTAAAAGTGCCTACAATTAAAAATAACACAGTGCAACAAATAAATATTTTCCAAATAATTCCAAAGCAAAAGTGTAAAAGTATTTTAGTAAAATCCAAAAAGGGTTTTACTAAATAAAGATTTAGTATTAAAAGTAACTAACTTGTATATATTTTTAATTCATTCAATTATCAACATGATTGATTTAATTAATTTGTTAATTGGAAATATTTTTTTATATTTCATTTTTTACTGTTTTTAGTAATTGATATTTTGGTGTATGAATTATTTTCATATACATATATTTGATAATTGGTGACTTTCTTCTGTGAGCTTATCTTTGAGGCAACAACCAGGATTATTAGTTTATGAATAATCAAGCACTACTAACTACGTACATATATATTATTTGATTACAACCGCAACAAAACACTCAGGCGCAAACATCCTTATTACCAATATTTTTCCTATTCATGAACACTCTTAATGTTATTCTATTTCATGTTGGTGTAAGTGTTGTTTACACAATATTATAATTCTCATTTAGTTTATACCATTTTTCATACATATACACACTAAAGTTGGATTTTCGCAACCACGATTGAAACGAGACAAAAGGTTCCCACGGTTTTAATAATTTATTGAAACTGACTAATACGAATCAGAAGTTACTAAAACAAGTCGGTCGTTTGTTATGTTTGTTCTCGGACTTAGTTCGAGAACCAAATAATACATTGTACCAGAGACTTCGGTCTACAGTTCTTTAAGACGCTTCAGTCTACAGTTCAATACAGAGACTTCGGTTTAATGTTCAATACGGAATCTTGGGCCTACAAAGGATTCGGTTTACTGTTCAATACAGAGGCTTCGGTCTACTGTTCAATACAGAGCAGGGATGATTAAGTGATTTTTCGTTATTGTACTATATTGAATATAAAATTGTACTTTTTGGACTTTTTCTTGACTACAATCGGAGCTAAGTCAAAATACCATGAAATTGATATAATGCTTTTAGATATTGATCAAGTTTCATCAAAATTTATTTTGTTTCTAATGAAGTTGTTAAATAATTAACCTGATAAATCCAAACTATCATCCAACACAAGCTGATGAATTAAAAACACTTGTGTAATAAACTAATTTCTCTAAAAACCTTTAACTAAAGCTAATAAGGAAAATATACACAATATCCCAACTCTTTGTTGACTTAAAAATATGTATTCATTAATTAATTTTTGTTTAATTAAAAACCTACAATTGAAACCTATTTTATGCTACCAACGAAGCCAATTTAGTTTTATATAAAACATATTAATAAAACTTTCACTTGCTTGCGATTTTAAGCTTTTAAAAATTCTTTAAAATTTATGCCACCTTTGCTTTTAATTTTTAATAGCTGCCTTCAAAATATTACACTAAATACTCTTAGCACTTAATTTTAAACTTTAACAATAGTTAACACACCATCCTTCATGCTCATTCATTTACTCAACCAATCATGCATCCATCCATCAATCAAGGTGTCAAGTTGCGGTTGTAGTTGTAATAAAACAATATTAAAACATTTTGTTAAACAAGCAAATAACCAACACATACATATACATATATATATAAACAAACCTAAGCTGGAAAAAAATATCTATGTATAAAGGTGTAATATTACAAAACAAAAGTTATTAGGCCAAAAGTGACCTAAAGGAAAACTTGAGCATTTATGGGATGTTAACAAAAACACTAACACATTGTGGCCAAATGATAGATAGAAAGTTAGTTAGATGAAAAAGAATAACGTATAACTAAAATAAAACAATACAATACAATAAAGAGACGCAGACATACAGACACAAGGACGGACAGGCAGGCAGACAGACAGACCGACAAATAAACATAAATACATGTTAAACAATGTTATATTTTTGTTGTAATAACAATGAAGACTAGAGTAACAAAATTTTTAGCTAACAGTCATTTAACTTTTGACTTCACAGGTGAGCACAGTAAAGTAAAACTAACACATACAAAGATAACAGCTAGTCCTTGTAAGTGGTATACGCTAGAAGTTAAGAGGAGTAAAACAAATACTATGAAAGCATTTACACGTATTTTACTAACCAGATGAATGATGAAATGACTGAATGAATGAACACAACATTTGCTTCATTTGCTGGCAATACAATGTTGTCTAAAGGGAAAAGGAAGAAAATAAACGAAAGGATGTTAACCATTTGCCTGAAATGCTTTTTTGTTTTTTCTCACATAGAAGTGTAGGAGTTTAATGGTGTGGGTGTTAATATTTTTATTATTATTTTTTGCTAGTTTTAGTATTGGTGTCATGTGGCACGCAAAAATTTTATTTTTTTATCTCAAGTCTCAAAAAAATAAATATTTAGAACTGAAAATTCCATTTAATCAAAAGTGGAAAAAAATAAAGTTAACTTTTTTTTTTGATTTGTGTGTCTGTTTTTTCCTTTCTATAACATTTTTGCAATTTTCCAGAGCACATTTAACAACTATGTAAACTGTCATAAGTTTGTTGCAAGTTACACGTGGTAAATTTTAACAAAATATTATAAAGATACAAATAAAACAAAACGAATATAAGAAAAGCTAAAACATACTAATACTTCTGCACACAACCACTTTCCTAATATCATAATGTTATGTAGCTCATTTCTAAATTTTCTTTCTAGTTGCTGTCTTTCAAAGTAAATATTACCATGACCTATATTTTTCATCTTAAAAAAATATCACCATAAGAACATTGTTTTACTAAAAATATTTAAGTTTTTAAGTAATAGGCCATTATGTTTTAAGGTTAAAGATTATGACAACAATGACGATATTGTTAATACCTGACTCTGGTTACCATTTTAAAATAATAATGTATAAAACAAAAGGCAAATTGCCTTCGTTATGTTTTATTTAAATATTTATAAAATGAGCCTTAATGTAGGTCATACAAATCAATTGGCAAGCTCGCCTAAAAGGTAGGCAACATAAAATAAAAACAAAGATTTGCCATAAAGAAAATTTATGATACTTAAATATGCTAAAAAGAAGATTTGTATAAAATAATAAAGTGTTTTGAAAGCAGATATAATGTAAAAGGGACAACATATTTAATTAAAATATATTGCATATCTTAAGGATAATAACTTAATTCGAGAGAACATGTATTTTAGAGAATTAAAAGATTGTTAATATTCTAAATTAAAAACTAAAGATTTTTAAAAAATATATTAAATTTTTTACAGAAATTTACACCATATATGCCTGCAAGTATGCTATAATAATGATATTCTTATAGTTTTAATGAAATTATTGGTGAAATAAATGCAAAAAAAAACTTAATAAACAAAAATTGCAAAAACAATAAATGAGTCAAAATAAAAAAAAACAGCAAAAGGGAAATTGCCAACAAAAATGTTTAAAAGAAAAATCGTTAAACCAAAAAAACATCGCCATAATGAAAACATCGAAGTAAGACAAAAAACGCTTAAACTACAAAATCCGAAAACGGCATGAAAAAACAAGAATCGTCAAAATGACAAAAAAATAGCGAAACATAAAAATCGACAAAATTTTCCCATAAACGAAAAAAATACAAGCAAAATAAAAACATAAAAATCGCTAAAAAAAAATAATTATCAAAAAGAAAGAAATTTGAAAAAAACAAAAAACGATTTAACTAAAAAATCGCAAATAGGAAATAGGGCAGAAATACCAAAAAAAAAATAAAACGAAAGAAATCACTAAAAATGAAAAAAATTCTAAAATACCAAAAAAAAATTGTCAAAATGTAAAAATATATATATTTTTCTTTTAAATTTTGTGTGGTTATGTTTAAAAAGCATAAATAATTAATCGCAAAACAGAATAAAAAACAAAAGTCGTCAAAATGAAAATAAAAACAAAAAAACCGAAAATAAATCCCAAAAAGTGGGAAAAATATAAGCAAAATGAAAAATTATATGACAATAAAAATTATTATGGTTAGGTTTAAAACGGCTTAATTTAACGGCAAAAAACGCTAAAATGAAAAAATAACAAAAACAGATAAACTGCTAAAGAAGCGCTAAACTTTTTCCCAAACGGAAAAATTCAAGTAAAACAAAAATTTCCATGACAAAAATTAGAGTAAATTTGTCAAAATCTAAAAAAAAGAAAAGCCGCCTAAAAAAAATTGCTAAAGGGAAGAAATATAAGCAAACTAAAAAAATTTCATCACAAAAAAGTTGAAAAAGTCGATTCAGTTAAAAAATAGAAAAATTCAGTTAATAATAAAAAAAATCGCAGTGAAGAAAAATATTGCTAAAATACCCAAAAATTTTCAAAATGTAAACAGTTTAAAAAAACGTCGAAATGAAAAATAAAAAAAAAACTGCTCAAAGTCGCTAAAATCTTCCTAAACGGAAAACTAAAACAAATCAATGGCAAAAAAAAAACGAGAGAAGAAGGTATAGTCGGTCAAGACCGACCATATGACCCTACACCATTGCCTA
>MINK01172303.1:0-22120 GCA_001735545.1 Phormia regina
ATTATTTTTAAATTTCAAATTATAAAGTACAAATTTAATGTAGTATCACCACAAACTAAAAATTTGTTTTTTCAAATCAAGTTTAAAATCCTTCAATTTATTTCTTATTATTTGTTATATTCGACCTTTAACTACGTATTTTAATTTAGGCATATATGCGGTTCTTTTTTGAAAAATTGTTTTTAAACTAAATGTTTTAGAAAACTAAATTTTTTTGCTCGAATTATTCGATTAATCGCCATAGTTTTCTCGAATAAATAACTCGAAATTCTTGATTTTTCCCTAATGTGGCCAAAAAGTATTTTAATTAGAATGAAATAGATTTGAAACCACAAAGTACACAAACAAAACAAGAATAAAAATTGTTTATTAACTTTATAAGGCTTCAGTTTTATATTCAGAAATTAGATTAAAAATAAAAAATTGTTTTATTCTAATTGTTAAACATTATTTTTACAGTTAGAATAATTTGGTGAAATTTTTTATAAACTTGTCGCTTGTAGTTTTAATTACATTTTTAATGTATATTTAGCAAAATGAAAGAAAAGTACCTTTTTATTTTCCACTTAATAATGCCGAAGATTTTTAATGCTTCGAAGGTAGAAGGGTGTCCATCGATTGTTCTAAAGCGAAATATAGGTTGGCCATTTAAACTTGGATTTTTTGACTTTTTGTGAACTTAACACATTATTTATATTAACAGCTACAAATTCAATATTTTAATTAATTTTTTTATATTAAATTGCTGTTACTATTAATTTCAATTACACATAATACGTCGATGAAATTTTGACAGATGCTTTAAATTATAAATTACGATGTTTTTTTGTGCATATTTTCTCGATTTTAGAGCATATTTTTGGGATCTTGATGCATGTTTAAACCAATTTTTTAGAGCATATTGTAGTTTGCCTGTACATTAGTTATTAATACCATAGATACTCTGTTTAGATTCTGAGTCGATTTAGCTATATCTGTCTGTTGAAACCAGGATAGGGCTCGAATAGCTCAACGAAGGGTGACGAAATTTAGCTAAAATATTTTCATATATAATGTTTCTCTGATATTGAAAATGGGCAAAATCGGAAGATAAATAAAAAAAGTTATGAGCAAAATATTAGAAACACAGGGTGTCCGTTGTAGCTTAATATCATATTTTTCTGCTATATCTCTCTTAAATAAAAACATGTACTATAGCGAAATTTTCATGAGTCAATATAAACATGTAAACAAAAAAGGGCGCGATCCGCCCACTTTACAACCCACTTTCATTATAAGATGAAAGATCAAAGAAATTTTGTGAAAATACTTTATGGACTAATGTAAATATGCGTGGTTTTCCCACTTTACCACCCACCTCTTATACAACATTAGCGCTTGTTTAAATTTGTAACGTTATTGTTTTTGTTGTTTTTCAATGTATCCATCTTTTTGTTTAGAACATTTTTACTGATTTTCGGTTATTTTTCAACCGATTTTTTGGAAAGGTATTCAAATTACCTTTAAAATTGCTGAACATAGTTAGTAAAAATTAGTGCCGTTAGATGGCGCAAAATTAATTTTTTATTAAAAATGCATCAAAACACCCTGTATTTGCAAATATTATGAGTTCATTTGTGCAGCATAAATATTCGTCGAAAGATTTTGTACAAAGTTGATTTTCTTCAATAACCTAAATAAAAATAACGAAAATTTTATAAATAACGAAATGATGAAAATGTAGCAGAACAAAATTTGCTGCTGAAGTCCTAAGGAACCATTTTCAACAATAAAAAAGTTCTTTCTATTTTTTTATATTTAGTAATTTCTTATATATATTTTTGATTTTGCTATATTAGTTGTTGTAAGGAAAAACCCTCTAATGTAAATTAATATCTAATTAGAACAGTGCCAAGGTTGTCATTTAAGACACACTTTATTATTTTATTTTTATTTTTTAAACAATCAACCACTTATTTATACGTAGTAGATTATTCTAAATATCTAATATGTTTTTGAGTGTATGTATACCAAACAAATAAAGTCTAATGATATTATAAGTTATTCGTAATATAAAAAGATAAACGTATCATGATATTTATCGTATCCCATGAATATGTCAAGCATATAAAAGTGATTACAAGACGATTTTATTCTTTAAATTATGTGTGAGAAACATCATTTATAGAACACTATTTCAAACATATGTATATGTAGATGAGAATGATTTGAATTTAATATGAACTTAAATTGTGTTGGAAATAGAAAGAAAGAAATTGTTTGTCTTTGCTCTAAAGGAACAATATCTGTGAAAAGTTAAATTCAAAGTTAAAATGGTCCAATGTTCCCTGTATTTAAAAAATATACAGTTTGTCAAGGAAATGTTTTGACAATGAAAAAACAAAAATTAATAATTTTAACTTTATAAAATGTTTTATTATATTGCAATTGTTTATTGTTATATTTTATTTTATGTGGTTTAATGGGTTTTATCAAAAATAATTCATTACGATTGCAACAAAAATTACACATACCCTGTAAATTACCTGTCAAGACAATGTTTTTACATATGACTTTTTGTTGCTATTTTCAGTGAGATGATTATAATAACGTAGAACAAAAATATGTATCCAAATCCATAAAATATATTATCATTACTTTATACATTATATACTAAATAGTTCAAGAATAAAACTGTAAGAGATAAACCTATTTGGAGTTTAATATAACCCCCAATATTTGAAAAATGCTGGAGATATTTTATAAATGTGTTCCTTATTAGGAAAAATATTAATGTAAAATATAATAATAATAATAATAATATAAATCGCTCCAAAAAATGTGAAATTTATATATATGTTGTGTAGGGTGTTAATATTATGTTGAATTATAATTAAAACCGGTTATGGTACACTGAAACCCTTCTTCAAAAGATTTTAAAAATCGTTTAGAAAATAAACAAACTTGTATTTATTCACAAAATAACTTTTATTTTTACTCGAGCACATTACGATCACAATGATGTATATAGATGAGTTGTACGATAATTTATTATAACTGTTTTTTTTTTTTTGTTTTAAAATTTAAAAATAACTGTTATTTACAGTCCCTGGTTACGAACAATAATTTTTAATCGAAATAATCTCTTGAAACAGTTTTTTGGTATTCACAGTATCCATTCTATGGAACGGTTATGGAACACATTGTTCAATCTATAGTAATATAGAAGTAATACAAAAACATAATGGAAAATTAATTTCTAATCGCAATAAGGTACTACTCACCAGTTCTAGAACTAATGATTTTAGAACAAGTTTTATAATTTTTTTTTTTTTCTGAAAAATTTAATTTTATTTTTTTTATTGCAAAAACCTTTTCAGCATTTTCTTATACATTAATTTATAATTTCTGTTTCGCTAGAACAAACATTGCTAATAATAAAGTAATCAAATTAATTTTTTAATAGTTTATTGAACCATTAAAAGTAAACTAAGAATATAATAAAAGACAACTCTTTGTTGTGACACTTGTTTGCAAAAAAAAAAAAAAAAAAAAGAGGGGGGGGGTGTTACTAAAAACAAGAAGTGGTTAGCTGTAAAATGGGTTTCACAAACAAAATTTATATTTAAACAATTGTTATCAAAATGCAGATATAAAATGTTTATATTTACTAAAATGTTAAAAAATATATGTATATATATATATATATATATTTATTTATTAAATAAAAAGTATAAATTAACCAAAATATAAATAAATGGTATGAATGATGATTATTATATGATTAATAAATTCCGCTAAAATGTAAGAAGACAAAACGAGACGGGACTAAAAAAATGCGCGCACACACAATTTTATGGAATTATACTTTTAATTTTTTATATTTTTGGAAAATGGGGGAATGGTACTTGAGTTTATGATAATTGAACGCATTTCATGGTGTGGTCATTCGAATGAATTGGACGATCACTCGGTCGGTTGGAATATGTATCTACATTTCAAGTAAAATGCTAATAATGATTAGTAACAGTAACATCTCCATCTCCTCTCACTCTTATTGTCATAATGATGTTTTTGAGACTGATCATTATCATCATTATAAGCGGAAATGTTTGTTTTATTGTTGTTGTTCACTTGATTTTTTTTATTCTTTTGTAGTATTTGGTTCATTTAATATTTTTGTGCTTTAATACCAAATGCATTTCCGAGATTTATTATTAAATTAATTTAATATTAAAAACAACTTCACTTCATTTCATTTGAAATGTTATTAAATTTTTTTCATTAAATATCCCCTTTGATGTAAAACGTCTCTAAGGCCTCCACAAAATGATATAATAACACCAAATAATGCCAAAATAAACAAAAGTGGTAAGCTAATTAAAATTAATAGGAATAAGGATAAATCATTGCATTTAGCCAAAATAAGCCACCATAACAAACGTCTAAGTAAATGACGTAATATTACGCGTTTTCGCCATAAAAAATGACCTAAAGAAAAAAATCGGTAGCATAGGAGTTGAGCTAAATAAAATATATAAGTCCACAAAACTGTTAAAAATATTAGACATTTCGCCAATTTGTTGTAAAAAGTTGTATCCTTGAATTTTTCTATATTATACGAAATTTTTTCTCTCCACTCTGGTTTCAAAAGATGCAAAATACAAAATTGCAATACACGTACTGCTAAGGATGAGTTTTCACGAGTGGCTTTTTCATTTAGTGTAAAAGTAGATCGCGGAGTACTGGTTTCGTTTTGAAATTCTGTATCACTTTCAGTATCAACCAAACTTAAACGGTCCAATTCAAATCCTTTGTCTTTAAACATGCTGCTATCGCCTTCATAATTGCCGTTATAGTATATTATGGATTGTTGGTTTCTAAATTTTTTTTTAAATTAATTAATTTTTATTTTTTACAAATCAATTATTTTACCTAATTTTATTGAGACTCATGCGTGATCTACCACTACAAGGTGGAGAGAAGTTTTGTGTTAATAATGGTATATAATTAAGACCTTCCCGATTTTTACTCATTTGTTATTATTTAATATTTTTTTATAGATATTTAGAAATATATTGAAATATTTTCGGGTGTAAGAAATATATATATTTTTTTACAATTTTGTTTATTTAATATTTAGTTTTTATATTTCAGTTTTCGAAAGATGTTGCCAACTTTAGTGGTTTAAGAATTAAATCTTTTTTACACTCTACATCACATAGGTTTGACAATGTCCTTTTGTCAATGTAAAATTTTGGAAAAAAAGTTAATTTATTATCTTATGAAAAAACCAAATTGATTTGTTAGTTCTCATTAGTTTTTGGTATTTCTTGAAGATATATAAGTGAATTTATAAATAGTTTTTAAAAAATAATTATAATATTCTTTTAAAATTAAGCGCCAAAGGCAAAATTTTTTTTGGGCGAATTAATACACAAAAAAGCTTTAATTTGTTAATTTTTAGCCTTTTTAAATCTGTGTATATAAAATCGAAGAAGGCTTAGAAAAATGAAAATTTTGGGGCTAAAATCAAAATAAAAAGGCTCTAGCCTTAAAAAAGCTAAATTGGCAACAGTGGTCTTGACTGTCTATATTTTTTCCACTTGCTTTGAATTCAAAATAATTTATATTTTGGATTTTTCGTTTCGTTTTTTAAATTGGCATTTTTTCAACATTTTCTTAAGCTTACCATTAAAATTTTACTTATTCAAAAATAAGGGTTTTCTTTGAAAATTGTCACCTTTTTGAAAAACTGTTGCATTGACAAATTTTTTTATTTATGTTGAAAATAACAAATAAATTCAATTGATAACGATTTAAAATTGATTATGTGAATTGCCATGTTAAATTATTGAGTGAGCCGTTTAAATGTATGTTTTTTAAAGCATACATATTTTATTTAAAAATAAATTAAATAATAGTTTGAATTAAAATATTTTCTAAAAATATCTCATATCCCCAGTTTTTATAAGACAAACGAAAAAATTGTACGTTTGTCTTATAAAAACAGGGGATTAAATTATGTATAATTAAGTTCTTACCTTTCCTTCATATATAGAATATTATTAATATAACGCGCGTTTTAAACTAAACGGTTTTTATAAATTGCAACACTGCTTAGCTGTGTTTAGTATTTTTTCTACTAAACCCCTAAAACATGCTAAGGATTTTTAAAAGAATTAAAAACGGCCTTTTCAACAATATTAACCACGTTGAAGTTTCTAATAAATTGAAGCGTGACTTTTTTAATTTATCTACACAACACCAATATTATAACTTTTCTCACGGGAGTAAGGGATTATATTATAACCCTTTGGTGAACATGCCTACGTACTTCTAATGATTTTCAGCCCTGACAGGGCGACAATTGTTACTAAAGTCACCGTCGCCGCCGCCACCGCCGTTAAAATGTTTGGCTCAGGCTTCTGGTGAAGCGTTTCTTTTTTTTTCAAGTGATCGACTTTGAATTCCATTAAAATTTAATTAAATTGAAAGCGGCAATTTTTAATTTATATTTTGATAACAATAATCGTAAATAAATAATGGAACCATTACCTAGTTATAATTTGTTGCAAGCAATAGATCCTACAAAAATTAAAGTGCCCATAAGTGATCGTAAGTTAAAAAGAAATCATTCCCTTGAAATACATTTTGGTATACTAATTTTTTAATTTGTTTGTGTTGGTGTATATTTCAAGGCTTTGCTAAATTAACACTGTCTTCCAATAAAAAGAAACAACAAGAAAATGAACCAGAACAACAGGAGGAGGCGTTCAAAAGAAAACAAGAAAAACGTGATAGCGTAAGCCGAGATATTTCAAAACAATTTGAAATTGAAGATAAAGCAAATCAACAGAAAGCAGTGGAAAATCCTTTGTTACGTAGTGAATCTTCTAAAGACACGGAATGTCATAATTCTATAAGTGATGATGAAGAAGAAATTACTATGGATCGCTTGGAAGTGTCACATGATTATGATAATCCTACACAACTGGGAGACGACTTAGAACTGTTATCACAAAAAATTGCCACAATGGTGGTGGAACCCAAACCGATTTCCTTATCTTCTGGTTCCATGGACAATTTAAGTGAAAATATTCAATTGCTGTCTACCACAGAAAGTCAATGTTCTAGTTCTAGTGAAATCAATAAAATACACATTGTGCACCACATACCCATTAATGTAAAGGAAGCAATTAAACAAGAAACCATATCTCTTAATTTAACTTCCTCCACTAATAAAGATAATTTAGAAAAAACGTATGAAATGACTGATGATGAAGACGATGTTGAGGAAGGGGAAGATGAAGCCATAACTATATCCGATACTTCTGAAAGCAATCCTGAACAAAAGCACCAAGATATAATGGCTACTTCTAGTTTACCCTCAACATCTCTAATATCTGGAAGTCTAGAACTTCCTTGTATGACTGATGATAAGGCTGAAAGAGTAGCTGCCTTTCTAAGAGATGTATCTATAGAAAGACGTGCTATGGTAGAACAGGGACATGTAGAATTTAATGATACTGTAGATCAAATTTTGGACAATAAAGAAATTGATAAAGTACAAGAATTATTAGCTAAATCTCGCCAAATTGCTACAGCAGATACAGAATCTATGACTCCAGATGTAGATGAAGAAGTTACCCCCAAAGCTCTATTAGATAGAGAAAAGCGCCTTAAAACTTTAGAAAAAGCGTTGGATAAAGAGCACAAAACCTGCAAAAGACTGGCTAATGACGAAACGCAAGATAATACTATAATGTCGGACTTACAGGAGAAGCAAGGTGAAGATCAAAAAAATCCAAAATTATTAATTAACTTTAAAAACAAAAACACACCGCTTAATAGTAGAACAAATAAAAATAATGAGAATAATGCCTACAGAATGGCTAATGATGAAACCCAATGCAATACTGAGTACTCTATGTATGAAGAAACAAATAAAACTGCTCGTAGATTGGCCCAGATGGAAACAGAAACTAATACTGAAGCTTCTTTAAGAGATAATGTACTAATACCTAATAAGAATAAAGAAACTAATCCCTATAGAATTGCCAGCGATGACACCATGGCCAATTCCATAATAACAGATGTCCAACAAAAATCTTTAGTTTATAATTATTCTCAAGATTATAAAACACCCGAAAAAGGTGGTAAAAATATAACAAACAATGATACAATAAATAATTCCTCTATATCTATACACTCAACACCAGTTAGTTTGGCCGATTCAGTGCACAAACAAGATTCCTTTAACTCTGTAATAAACTCTTCAACTGAACTGAATGCCACAGCTCCAGAACATTCTATAACAATTTTAGAAACTGACGATGAAAGTCTTGGACAAAAATCTCTTACCAAAAGTGAAAATTCTGATAATAAAAAACTTTCTAATAGTTTTCACAGAGAAGATTCTAGCGATGATTCGGAATATGATGATCAGTTGTCAAAAATACAAATGTCTATGGCCAACATCAATATATCAGCAAAAATTAATATAAAAATACACATACCCAATACCACATCCACAGAAACCAGTGAAGATGATCAAAATTCTGAGGCAGATAATAGAGAAGATAAAAGGAGAAGTATAGAATCAAATCCATCGTCGGAAAATCAGGTAGAAAGTATAGCTGAAGAAAAATCTTTAAATAATGATCAAAGCATTAAATCGAATGATCATAGTATTCAATCTAGTGATCATAGTATGGAATCTAATAAACCAGAGAAGTTGTGTAATCAATTACAGTTAAAAGCTCCTGTAGCAAATGTTTTATATTCTCCCAACAAATATTCTGACTCTGCGAATGAAATTAACAATTCTCCTAATAAATCATCTGATTCTGTAGAAATTGTTGAGGATCCAAAATTTCTTACAGAAGCAGAGAAACTTCTTACCCAATTATATGGCAAATCTTGGCAAACTCCCGATGTTATGCGAACACTTAAGCGTAGTAGCCAAAGTGGCGAAAAAAAACCAACTACAAATTCAAAATCTTCTTCCAGAAAGAATGTTGATGTTAAGAAATTGAATGAAACAAAATCAAATAATAAATCAAAAGTAGAAGAAAGTATGTTAGATGACTTTTCAATATGTAAGTTTTTGATGATTTAAAGAAAAATTTGAATGATAGCAAAAGCTGCAATTAATATATAAATATCGCAAGTAAAGTTGTAAGAAAAAAAAAATATAAATATTTTACCAAAATTTAAAAATTGTAAAATCTATTTTAAAAATATAAAAACTCTTTTCTCCAAATCGAATAATTTTCACCTTGAATTGGATTTTTCACGTAAGAATTATCTTTTGAATATGTAAGAAGTAATTTTTTATATTAGAATAACTTTTATTTTTGCTCATGACTTTTACTATCATTCAAAATTATTCATTAATATTTCAAATATCACATATTTTTTTTTTATTAATTATAACAATATTATGTAATTAAACTCAACTCCAAACAAAGTTCGGCGAAATATTGTCAAAACTAATTTGGATTCCACAAGACTTGCTACACCAAAAACTGCTCCACAAAGCAAAGAAGTCTTTACTGAACCTCGAAATAGCAAAAAACCGTTAATACAAAAGGAAAAGATGGATACAAAATTTATGCCACAAACGGAACGAAAACCATTTCGTATCCCAGTGGCTAAAGTGGTCATTAATAAAGGCCGTGTTGATAATGATAGATGGCGTCAATTAATTGATAACGATTCGAATTCTGAAGGTGATAATGCCTCTGACGATGATGATGCCGATGAATCGTGGAGTAAAAATGCTTCCGAAATAGAGCAAGACAATTCGGATTCTGATTTTGAAAATTCTCCTCGTCCCAAAACCAAAAACAAAAAAAATAATACCTCCAAACGTCAAGGGCGTAGTAACAAATCGGATATTTTAACAAAAAAGCTAAATAAATCGAAAGAAGGTGAAATAGTTTATTTGGATTTGTCCAAGGATGAAGTTGAAGTACAGGATGAAGTGCCCGAAAGTCCACCAGCAAATCATGATGTTACTTTTGCCTCACGTTTACAAGATATTTTGAAAACTTGTCGACATGAAGATAAAGCAAAATTACCCTCTTCTACCAAAAAAACAAAAAGAAAACTGTTTACACCCAATTTCGGAGATGATGAATTTGAAGCTGCTTTGCCCAAAGAAAAAGAGGAAAATTCAGCTAAAACCATAAATAAAAACAACAATGAGGATGAGTTGTTAGATGACAATGGCAATTGTCCGTTTGATAGTCACGGAAGACCGAAAGTATTGGACTTGGTTAACAAACAAATAGAATCGGTTAAAGCAGGAAAACCAATATTTCAATTAACACCTTCGCCGAAAAAAAAGGATTCCACAACACCCATAACTCCTAAAAATAAAAGTACTAAAAGTAGCATTAGTGATAATACACCTAAAACTAATATGAATAATGAAGTTAAATTCAAAACTCCCTCAACGGTAAAATCTAAAGCACCTCCAAAAACTTTAAAGGAATTAAATCAAACTCCGGATTATAAATACAGTTTTTTGAAATCTTTAGATGGTAAAATTTATCTACTATTAATTTTTAACAAAAACAAAATTAAATGTTATTCTTATGTTTCTTTCAACATTAGTCACTGTTAGTAAAGTTTTTTGTCATCCTGATGCTTTGTATTATCGTGAAAATTATCGTTCGAAAAAAGAAGATTTATCCAAAATTCTTTATGACATGTACAATGAAAAATTATTTAAAAACAAATTAGATGTTCCCATAACATGGAATAAAAAACTTTCGAATACTGCTGGCAGATGTTTGAATAAAAAGAGGTAGAACTTAAACCGAAATATAAAAGAAAAATGATTAATTTTTTATACAAATCTTTTAAATTTTTAGAATGGGCATTAGAACAAGTGTTATAGAACTAAGCGATAAAGTATTAACAAGTGCCGATCGTTTGCGTTGTACTCTCATACATGAACTATGTCATGCAGCCACTTGGATATTTAACGGTGAGGGAGGTCATGGTAGCACTTGGAAAGAATGGGCTCGTCGAGCAAATGCCACTTTTCCGGAAATACCAAAAATTGGAGTATGCCATCAATATGATATAGAATACAAATATACTTATAAATGTACTCTTTGCGCTGCCAAGTATGTTTTTTCTTTTAATGTAAAACTTTGTGTTATATAGCAACATGTTGTTTATGAATTGTTTTAGATCCCATGCCCATTCGAAATCGAAAAAAGTGGAAAATATACGCTGTTCTTATTGTCATGGTGCCATTGAAATATTTTTAAATAAAAAAGATAAAGATGGAAATATTATGCCCACCCCCGTTAAAGAACCCACTGGTTTTGCTAAATTCGTAAAGGACAATTATAAGAAATTTAAACGTGATGATCTTAAACATGCTGACGTTATGAAATTATTAAGTACTGAATTTGCTTCCCTTAAAGTAGCCGCCAATTAATAATGGACTTTAATTTTATATACATAGATATTTTTAGTTTATAAAAATTTATTTTTTTTTTTATTGTTAAAGTATAATTTGTATTTTTATCTTAAAAGCTATAAGCTGATGACTTTTATTTTCATATCTGTAGTATTTAATGTTTTATTTTGGTAAGATTCTTTTTATTTTTTGTTTTGTTTATACTAAAGAAAGTCTCTTGTACAAGTAAAAATGATTTGAATTGTAATAAAATGTGTTTTTATTAATTATTAATTATGTATCTTTTGAAGGATTGAAGGAAACCTTTAAAATTATGATATATAGTTTAATAACTAACTTTGAAATCAGCAGTTTTGACAAACTTTACGAAAAGTAAATTTAGAATTTTGTCATTTTGCTAAAAACATTGACATTAATATATTTTCTATCCAAAATTTTCGTGAAATTGTGCTTTTAATAATCTCTAAAGTAACTCATCCATCTGTGATAAAATAAAGGCCTTATTCATAATAAAAACTTTAAATTGATTAAAATAAAACTTTTTAATAGAAACAATTTAAAATTTTATATAAGTGGTTGCTTCTTTCCTAAAATCAATAAAATTAATCATATTAAAAAAGAAATGTACTCTAATTTAAAACAATATTTATGTATGTGTAAACACTATGACCGAATACACAACGCCGCCCTACTCGGTATAATGGCACATTTTACCACAAAATGGTTTTGGGCACGGAAAAGTTGTAATTATGACTCTTGAATTCTTGCGAAAAATCATATCCTTTTCTTAGAAATCTAATCAAATTTTTATATTAGATTATGAAAAGTCACCGAAATTTCGTCCTACATAGAAAAATATCTGGTTTAATTCTATGTTTTTGATGAGAAAACATTCTAAATGCATTTTAAAAGATTTGATAGATCAGATTAAATTTGAAGCTAGCGTTTTTTAATCACATGGAATAAGATCATGTGGGCACAAAACTCTGTGAAAGATTGTTTCTGAGGTTTCAAAATTAGTGCAGTTCATGGTCAACAAATTTAACTGGACAACTCAGTCTGTAATTTCTTAAAAAAGTTTTAAGCGGACCTTGATCGGAGTATATATATTAGATCTAAGAGACAATATAATATATTTAAGTTGACAAATCCATTTTTATATTGTGTTAACTTTTTATTTAATGTTGTATGATTGCATTATAAAATTAACAAAATAAATGTAAAATGTTATTTATAATAATTGTCATTTGTTAAAAACATAAAAAGCCTGTTTTTCTATGTCGAACGAAAATCAAAGCGAACGAAAGCAAGTCGAACAAATTCGAATCATTTTGGGTTTCTCTAATTCCTACGCTTGCGATCGCATGTAGTTAGATCTTTTAACATTGTTTTTGTTTAATTTTTCCTTCAGAATAATTATTTTTCATAAAAATACTACTTGTTTAAAAATAAGTAAAATAAATTAAAAAGACAGATTAAAAAAAAAAAAAAAACTTCATTTATCGATACGATAAAGATCAAATTGAGTAGTAAACATGAATGAGTTACATTTGCAGTGGCCTGGTGAGTAGTTTTGTTATTTTTTTCATTAAAAAATCAACCAGTCAACAGCAAAATAGCAAGTGACTGATTTTGACATTTTCATTTGCAACGTTCAAAATACAGAAACGCAATTTTGTATGAAAACACTTACATTTTCGTTCGAGTAATTGTTCGCATAAAATTGAACTCTCAATTTTGGTGATAATTATCACAAAATATCAGGTACGCGAATACAGGTTGTGAATTTCCAAAATGCACTAGATCAACTAATCACTTAGTTTTGTAATGTGAAACTTAAGATTAATGAAAATCTGAAACAAATACCGCATTTGTTTTTTTAAACCGTTTTTATCCAATGTGCCAATTAAAGGTTAATAACATAACTGTACAATGCAGAGACAATGTATACATAGATAGAAAACTATTTTTTGATTTATACATCAAGGACGAAAAACATTTTTAAGACAAACTAATTTTGGCCAAAGTAATCTTTCAATCAATTATATTGTATGAAATAATTTTCCTCTGAAATATACATTTTTGTCCATATAAATAATATACATAGAATAGTTTCTGTATAGACATACATACATATGTATGTATGTAAATAATTTTCTAGAAGAAAAGTTAAATCAGTAAATCGTGTGATGACATTAGGTTAAGAAATATTTTACTAAAAAATAGTTACATTCGCAAATTAAAAATCGTTTAAATATTTTCAACTTATTTTAAGTTTGAAAATGTGTGAATAAAGTTATTTTTTTTTTAATGATAGCCTGTCTATTTTATATTTAAATTTTAGTAACGAAACAAAAGCAGCAGCATTTATAAAAAATCCATCTCAAATAAAACAAAAATCAAAAGTAGTCGGTTAAAATAGGCTCTCACAGAAAAACTAAAATTTGCTAAAAGCAGTAAGACCATGAGCTAATAGCCGAATATCAATGTTAAATATTTATATATTCATATATGTACATATATACATACATAAATACATATGTACATACATTGTGTTCCAAACTTGAGAACTAATTTATTTTATTTAAATATCTTTTAATTAACAAATTTTAATATTTTTAAAATAGGTTTTCCAAAGCGAAATGCTAAGATAAAACCTAATGTATTATTACACAATTTTATTATGACATTTAGTTTTACTTTTTTAGCAGATATTTATTTGCAAAACAAAATCTTAATTTCACTTTTTTTGTGCAAATTTAAAAATTTATAATTAAGATTGTTTACAACAATAATTTAATATCATTCATAATTTAATATACTCATTTGTTTATTTTTTATTCATTGCAGTTGGTTTTATTGTTCAATTTGATATCAACCCAAGAGTACAATATACTATGAATTCTACAGTTGTTTATAAATATAAACTACTGCTATAAGCGCTACTACTTACTACCAGGCTTCTTGTGTATGAGAGTGATAAAGAACTATGGAAAAAAAAAATAATCATTCCATGAAATAAGTAACTTCTCTAAAAAAAATAAATAAATAATAAAAATTTTTATTGAATCATCAAGAATTTAACAATTTAAAACTTTTTTACACAAAGGAATTAGTTTTATCTGTTTTATTGAATGAATGTAAATAAACTACAGATGCGCTTAAAAGAGTAAATTATGTATTTAATATATACATATATTTAATTGAAAATATTAATGTTTACATATGCAAAAATACATGCACATACATATACATACATATGTTAATGTAAGTTGAAAATATATTTTTTTTGCTAATTTATTTTCATTTAATTGATGCTAATTAAATTTTATTTCTTTTGTTTTTTTTTTTTTTTTTTTTTTTTTTTTTTGACAGAACTGCCTTTATATTAGAGTGTTTGTGTGATCGCAAAAAAAAAAACTAATCATTAAAATTTACTACAAATAGATATAAAACGAAAATGTTAAACATACATTTACTTTTGCTATTCAGTTGTAGTCTTTTGACTGTAACATTGGTATCAAATTCAAAAGCCGAATTATATGAACATGATTTTAAGGGCCCTAACGTTTGTAAAAAGAAAGAAACGTAAGTTAAATATTTTTAGTTAAATTCTTTGAATTATGAAATCATTTGATTTCTCTCTATAATAATTGCAAACTAATTGTTCTTCACTTTCAGTTATCCCGTTGAAATTGTTACAACTGAATTACAAAACTATCAAGTACGTGAAAATATTTGGTGTTTCAATGTGCCACCAAGATGTTCCACTTACAAGCTCAAACAAAAGGTTATTAATAAGACAACAACATTGATGAAAGAACGTATTGTTTATGATTGTTGCGGTAAGATTTTTGAAAATATTAGATTTTTTTTATAGTTATTTCTTTAACAAAATTTATTATTTATTTTATTAGACGGTTATAAATTAAATCCCTCTGGAACTGGCTGTATAGCAGATTGTAAAGATAAATGTGTGCATGGAACTTGTGTGGCACCAAATAAATGTAAATGTGAACATGGCTATGGAGGACCTACATGTGATATAAGTTCGTATAATTATATTTTTATATTTATTTCGGTTTTTTTTTTTTAATTTTTCAATAATCACTTGAAAGTCTTCAATGTTGAATTTTTGCAGTTAATTTTTTTTTTATTGCTTTTGTTTGAATTAGATTTAATTATTTTAAGTGCTTAATTGCTTGAGTTTTATAACATAACATATAACAATTAATTCCGTGTACCAAAAATTATACAAGAAAATATTTATATTAAAATATCTTAACAATATTATTTATTTTTAGTCACCTTTTGGTTATAAATATTTTGTTTGCTATAAAATACGATTGATTCACCACCTCCTAGACTATAAAGTGAGTTGGTGATGTCCGTCAGTCTGTATATCTCAACTATTAATATGAATTAAATACAAATCAAGCAGATTGCTTGTAGTTTTCCTAAGTAGTTTCCTATTTAAATTCATTTAGCTGATTTAGTAGAAAAAGAAATAATTACAGAACAAAATCTGGACCAAACATTTCTTAAAAAAAATCCAGCATATTTCATATAGTTGTCGTTAAAATATATTTTTTAAGAAATCATTTTATGTTATAAAGTCTAGCTTTATTATGCATTTATTTTAGACTTAATATTAAATTTGCCATTTATCTATGCTCTAGTTTAATATAATTTATTTCAGCTTTTAGTTGATTAAACTTATCAGTGTTTTTGCTTAACAAAACAACCATAATTTGTTTCTTGCTTTTTTGAAATTTTCTTATTTAACACAAATGCCCTTTAAATATTTCTTTCCTATTAAAATCTAAAATAACACCACATCCCACCTTCCACACATAATAGTTTTGTATTGAAATTCCAGCACTGAATTCAATGTAATGTAAATGTTAATGATTTCTAATCCAACCTAAACCTATGTATCCGTATATACACCAAAATTTGAAAAATTCAAACAGTAAAAATAAATAAAAAATATTTTGTATGTCTAACTATAACAGGATAAGAAAAAACCTTAACAAAGCTTTATGTAAAATTTAGCTATGAAAATGGAATGGAAATTCAAATAATTATGTATAATTAATTTCGAATAATAGATTGTCCAACTGGCTATTGGGATGTAGATTGTAAAAAGCAATGTGATTGCTATAATAATGCAACATGTGAACCCTATACGGGTGCCTGTCAGTGCGATAAGGGATATACGGGAGAAAAATGCCAAGACATTTGCCCTAAGGGTTATTATGGTGCTGGCTGTATGGAGGAATGTCGTTGTGAGAATGGTGGCACTTGTCATCATGTGTCAGGTGAATGTATTTGTGCACCTGGTTTTACAGGACCATTGTAAGTTGTTGAAAAAAAAAAAAAAAAAAANNAAAAAAAAAAAAAAAAAAAAAAAAAACAGAGAACGTTAAGATTATTTAAAAACTTTTTTTGTTTAAAATATCAATCGAAAGATGTGAAGATCAGTGTCCTGATGGCAAACATGGTGTTCAATGTACCCAAGACTGTCGCTGTCAAAATGATGGCAAATGTGATCCACAAAATGGCGAATGTTTATGTCCAGATGGTTGGACCGGAGATGTATGTGCCAATAAATGTCCTACGGGCACTTATGGTCCAAATTGTGAAAAGCCCTGTGAATGTTTTAAAGGGGCACCCTGTCATCATGTAACTGGCAAATGTGAATGTCCACCCGGTTATATGGGTGATCGTTGCTTTGATGAGTGTCCTAGTAATTTGTTTGGCTTAAATTGCACCCAAGAATGTAAATGTTTAAATGATGCCACTTGTGATAAGGCCACTGGAGCCTGCAGTTGTCGTCCAGGTTGGTCGGGTGAAGATTGTGGTGATCGTATTTGTCCTGCCAATGAATATGGTGAAAATTGCACCAAATCTTGTGAATGTGAAATGCAATTTACCGAACTGTGTCATCCTGAAAATGGCAAGTGTATATGTCAAGTAGGCTGGAGCGGCACTTTATGTAATAGACCTTGCCCCTTCCTAAAATATGGACCAAATTGTGAATTAAATTGCAATTGTAAAAATAATGCCAAATGTAATTCCGTTAATGGGTCCTGTATATGTGCTCCTGGCTACAAGGGTGAAACTTGTGAAGAACAATGTGACGAGGGTTTCTATGGTCAAGATTGTGCTCATAAATGTGATTGTAAAAATGGTGCAAAATGTGCTCCAGAAACGGGTCAATGTTTCTGTACGCCTGGGTGGAAAAATATAAAATGTGATCGTCCGTGTGATTTGAATCATTATGGACAGGATTGTAATAGTGTTTGTGAATGTAAGAATAATGCTGCCTGTAATCCCACTAATGGTGCTTGTACTTGTGCTGCTGGTTTTAAAGGAGAGAAATGTGAACTGAAATGTGATTATGGTACATTTGGTCTGGACTGTAGCCAACAGTGTGAATGTGATTTTAACAATACCATCGCTTGCGAATCTACCGATGGCAAATGTATTTGC
Organism: Phormia regina; assembly: GCA_001735545.1. NCBI lineage: Eukaryota > Metazoa > Arthropoda > Insecta > Diptera > Calliphoridae > Phormia > Phormia regina. The sequence goes on from MINK01172303.1 coordinate 17,918, forward strand.
AAACAGGGATGGGGAGGTATAAAATGAAAAAAAAAAAAAATTACTTGATATCCTCATAAGAACATATTCTAATCATCTTGGCAATGGGTTTCATACAGCATATTTTATATCTTTTAACAGTTTTACACTCCTTCATTTACACACACATATACATATACATATATACATACATTTACATTTACAAGAAATTCAAACACATTCTCGCATGAGCATGAAATTGTTTTCATTAATATCAGTTAGAAGAGAAGATTTAGTTAAAACAAGATTTGGTTGAAAAATTTTGTTTGTTTTTTAAGTCCAGATTCTACAATTCAATTAATAGAATCTGGACTTTTAGTTGGTTATTTGGAATAATTTCTAGAAAATTGTGTTCGTAAATATGATGACGTGTAACACACTAGAAAAAAGCAAAGTCAGATAACTTAAACTTGTGCTCTTTCATTTGTAAGGTGGCATGGAAATGTTATTTGAATAATTTATGAAAATTTAAATGTTTTTGGTGTTCAAAATTTCTTTGCTTTTTTTTATGAAAAAAAATCTCTAAAATTTTCTCCAAATCTTGTAGCATGTTTGAGTAGAGATTAAAGTTATTTATTAGAATTTCTTATTTTTTTTACGTTTCATTTTCGTTATTTTCATTTCATTTTAATTTCATTTCTTTTATTTGCTGTGCTTTTTGGTTGATTTTATATTACGAAATAAACTAAATATTGAAGGCGTTCATTGTGAAACTAACTGTCCAACGGGTTATTATGGTGAATCTTGTGATCAAGTTTGCAGATGTAAAAATAATTCTTCCTGTGATCCCGATACGGGACGTTGTATTTGTTCGGCCGGCTGGACCGGTGAGGATTGCTCTAAACCCTGTGATTATGGTTTCTATGGTAATGGCTGCAAGGAAAAGTGTCCCACCATAGTGCATGGCAATAAAAGTTGTGATCACATAACTGGAGAAATAAGATGTCGTGATGGTTATATTGGTTTAACCTGTGAACATCCTTGCCCACCGGGTTATTATGGTACAGGTTGTACACACAAATGTAATTGCCAGCATGGAGGTGAATGTAATCATATAACGGGTACTTGCCAATGTATGCCTGGATGGACTGGTTTAAGTTGTAATATCACCTGTGATGAGGGTTTCTATGGACAGAATTGTTCACAGCAATGTAATTGTCAAAATGATAATGGATGTCGTAAGAACGATGGTTTGTGTATTTGTAAACCTGGCTGGATGGGTACCAGATGTGACGAAGGTAGTTTCGAAGCTTTATACGAATGTTAAAGTTTGATATAGGTATTAATGAATTAATATGATTTTAGTTTGTCCCGAAGGATTCTATGGCGAACATTGTATGCGCTATTGTCAGTGTGCTTCACCCAATTTTGTTTGCCAAGCCACTGAAGGTTGTGTTTGTCGTAAAGGTTTTACAGGAGAAAATTGTGATATACCTAAGGCGGAACAGCGTATACAAGAAGCAGAAGTCGAAAGTTTGTAATTGTTATACTTTTGTTTAAACTTTTCTAAACTATAAACTATTTTTATTTTCCCAGCAGGTCGAGCTGGTTTGGCTTGGGGTTTGTCTTTGGCCATTTTATTTGTTTCCGTCATAATTGCTGTAATATTCTATTATAGACGTCGAGTTTCAAATTTGAAAACTGAAATTGCTCATGTTCAGTATATAAGTGATCCCACTCAGGGATGGCCAGATCGTCATAATTTCGATAATCCTGTATATGGAATGCAACAATCTAATCCGGAGACTAGATTATTAAATAATCTAAGACCCAAAATTAACAATCTCAATTTGGTGGGCAGTGATATGTATGCAGATGATTCCAATGCCAGTAGTAGAGGTAAAAATGAATGAAGTTTTTCCTTAGTATTCAATTTTTTATTAATTTCAATTTATTTCTTTTTTAATTTAGCGGGCACTTATTCTATCAATTATAATCATGATATGTTGGCTAAGAATTTAAATGCCGATTTAACCAATCCTAATGTTTATAATTCTATAGAGGGTCTAAAGGAAGAACATGTTTATGATGAAATCAAACAAAAGGAAGGTTATAATAAAGATCCTGGTAAGTTAATTTTATTATTAAACAAGTGGAAATTTAATATGTAATACTTGCTTCTTTTCTGTGTTAAATGTCTTCTTCAATCTTTCAAAAAAAAAAAAAAAAAAAAACACAAGTCAAAATTTATAGCAAAACTTTATTTCCTGAGGGTAAGAAAATATCCTATGCTTTTGTTTAATTATTATTTTGTAGTTTGTTATTATATACATATTTAAAATTTTAAATCCTAAAAACTTAAATACACAGTTCAGCAAAGAAATTCTCTTATAAACAAAAGTACATTGGAACAAATTTTATAAAATTGTTTTATATTAAGGTAAAAGCTAAATGTATTGAAAATTTTAGTACTTTTACGGAAAACGTAATTGTGTTATTTTTTAAGTCGTTTATGAGAAAATATTTTTAAATTTTGGATTTTTGGGGACATTATGGTTATTTTATATTTTAATTCAAGTTATGGATTTTTTGTGAAATTTTGAAATTTTATTTGTTAAATTTGTCATTTTTAGTAAACTTTCGAATTAATGGTGAAACTTTGAATTTTTGTGAGATTTACATAATTTGATGAAACATTGTTTTTTAGTTCTAAATATTAAAAATTATATATTCTCGCTATCTTTCAACCTCTACTTATTTTGAGGATAAAATATGTAACTTATTTTTTGAATTGAATGCCTCACTTTTAGAAATAAATTGTGTTAATTTTGGTTCGCATCTTTTTGGGCTTCACTTACCCAAATTGGAAAATAATGATGAAATGAATAATGAAGATAAAAAAAAAACGAAAGCAATTAAAAATATTTTCTACTTCGTTTACATCTTTATGTGTCTGATTCAGCACCACAATTAAATTCTTTGCAAATAAAAAATAAAAAAGTTGAGAAATTTCTTGTTTATAGTTTTTTCTTTTTTGTAATTTGAAATGTGACGTAGCAAACAAACCATTTCTAATTTAAGCTAACTATGTATTATTTTCATATGCGAAATTGTCATTCCCGACTGTTTATCTGTTTTAATTGTTTTCAAACTTTTCATTTAATTTTTTATATCATTTTTATCTATTTACACTTTAGATGAATATGATCATTTGGACTACTCCAGACCAAGTACATCACAAAAGCCTCACTATCATCGAATGGATGATTCAACCATACTCAATATAAATCGCGATGAAGAAAAACCCAGTAATTTAAAAGTTTTCATGAAAAAATGTGATTTGGAAATTGGCAATGAAACCGAAAGTGAAGATAATGCAAATTGTAATAACAGCACTTGTGATGATAATGCCTCAACAGCAACACCCTCAACTAGCTCAGAACATATCAAGTAAAATGAATGAAAAGTCTGTTGAAAATTCAAAGAATTTTGCTCAAGTTTTTTGAATAAAAATTAAAAATAGTGTCATAGAAATATTAAGGACAATATTATATACAACAAAAGTAAAATATCCAATACCTACAAACGTAAAATGATCGTAAGGTTAAAAATTTATAAAAAAGTATTAGGTTCATTTGGATTATAGAATAAAATGCACATTTTTTTAATTTGTATTTCATTATTATCAAGTTATTTATATATATATTTATGCGCCGTCATTTATTTTTAAAAATATGTTTTTTTTTTTCTTTTTTAATTTTAATTTTATGTTTTTATTTTTATTTTTATTAATTTTAATTTTTTTCAATTAGGGTATTTGCAAATTTTTATTTTTCTTGCTCCATAATAGATAACCAACCAATTTTTTGTAATTTACTTTTTTTATTTGTGTATATTAGTAATTTGCTCAATGTTTATATATTTGTATATTTTTTTTTCATTTAAATTTTTAATAAATTTATTTCTAAAATAAATTAAAATTCTAGCAATAATTAAATTAAGAAATGTACCTCTTCCTAAAATAACTTTAACATAATCATATTTACACATATTTTATGAATACAATTTGATCTTAAGATCTTCGAATATTGATTTTTTAGCTGTAAGTTTGAGTGAGAAAGAATACATTCATACATATATATATCATATATATGTATGAATATATATCAATTGTATGTATAAATAAATCTTTTGATTGTATATATATATATCAAAGGATTTGTGTAAAAACCTTAAAATATTTGA
>MINK01172304.1:0-22280 GCA_001735545.1 Phormia regina
TCAATTAGTACTTTTGAAGGCATATTATTTATTTTAGACATGTCATGATTATTGATTGGGTACCAATGATTGATATGAACATGAATGAGTTTTGTTATGAGGCGAGATTTGAGTATATAGGCAATATTCTTTTTACGTATGCCTTGAAACCGACATTTAAGCACAAAATTTTTTTTAAATCTCACTTTTTATAAAAAACTTTTTGCTGAAACATAAATAAATCAAGACCTGAAACGGTTCCATGTGATGCCGGCAAGCACCCTAAGTCAATAATTAAAAAAAAAAAAAAAAGTGTTTGATTTTTTTTTTTTTTTGTTATTGCTATAGTCGCGGATTTTAGCATAAATGTCGAATTCTTCTATTGTAGACTATAAACACTTGTAGAAAAGGACCAGCATGGATTTAATTAGGGTGCAATTAACCAGTGTTAAATTGTGTAATTGTGCAACAGTCGTTAAACGAAATTTTAAAATTTTGCAGTTTTTTCACTGGTTTTACGCCGTTTCCGATATTTCAAAACTCAAAACATACCCTAATAGCTCTTGAAATTAGACATCATTTGAAATATATCTCCTTAACCTTAACAGAAATATAATTTCACTATAAATATTCATCAACGGTTTTCATGGGCTAAGGACGCGATGTTTTAAGTTTAACATTAATCGTCGAGGCCCACCCAAGGCGCTAATCAAAATTGACTATGATATACATATGTATGTCAATCTGTAGCTGCTTTAATATCATATATCAAAATCAATATGGCGTTCGAAATAAAAGACGACTTTTCAATTAAAAAATGTATATAAATGACATTGTCTTATGACTTTTTTTAAAAAAATTTTAAATTTTGCAATAAATGGATAAAAAATTAATTAATTAATTAATAATTACCAAATCGCTAATATAACAGGATTGTAGAGTACATAAATGCATTAATTTTTGATTTAGGACTATAATTAGAATTTTGTAAATTTTTTTTATAAATTATTAACATTGATGCCGTTCGGTAAAAGTAATTTAAATGAACAGATTTGTGTTCCACTAGAACCAAAGAATATTGGTACTAAATATCGTTGATGTGCCATTTAAAAATTTTCGACATATTTTTGAACATCAAAAGTAAACGAGTTTGAAGAATTTCGAATGTATGTTTGGTTTAGAATTTCAATTTTCAAATAATTTTAGGAAAGTTTATTTAATTCTTGGATTTGTTAAACAAATCTTCAAAATCTATTTCATAATGAAATTTGTTTTTGTTTTCTATTAGGTTTTTCTTTACGTTTTTTTATTAAGGATTTATTTTAGGATTATCTGCTTAATCCATTGCATTCAGTTAAATTTGAATTTCGGAATAGAGAGAAAAGATAATAAGTTTAGGTTAGAAGAAGATTGAAAATGATAAATGTGTATATTCATTGATTAAACTTATTTGGATACATTGGATGCGATATTTAAATCATTGTCAATTTTGATTTTTGTATTCAGGGCAATTTTTGATAATTTTGTTTATTTATTTATTGATTGAATCAAAGAATCTTTTAAAAAATCAATTCAATTCTTAATTTATAGAAATTAAAATTTTTCAGTGATTTTGAAGAAGGATAATTGTGAAATTTCCGATCATTTTGTAGACTTTTGACAAGTTTACATTTCTATAGCAGATAATGAATATTAAATATTTTATGTAATATAAAAAATAGAACTTTACTGTATTGTCTGTAAGAATTTTTTATAACTCAGCTTAGACTTGTCTATAATTTCAATATATTTACCGCCCAAAAATGACTTAGTCTTTTTAATAAAAATTCTTTGAAAATAAAAAACTCATATTTCTTTATACTTGAGGGTGATCGCATTATTTAAGTATTTAATATGAAAATATCAAAAAAAAAAAAAAAAACTGAAACACTAACAATACAAATACATATACATATATTTTTAATTTGTATAAACAGAAACAGATGCTTGTGTTTAGGAATAAAAATTTGAAACAATTAAAAAAAATGCTGGTATTTTAGGGAAATTTCAAATTTTCAAAAAAAAAAAAAAAAAAATTATAAATTAAAAAGACAAGTAGAGAAAGAAACTGAATGTTGCATAGAATAGTAGAGAGGGGTACATATAACAATAAACAGACACATGTGTAACGCAATAAATTTTTGTATAGGAATTTCTTGAGAAATGCATACAAAATGTGTTTTTAATATAAAAAATTTATTCTTTGGAATTGTTTATTTTTTTATGAAATCCCTTTAACCATAAAATAAATAAAAAAAAAATGGAAAACTTAACCTTGTCAACACCTTCGTTGTTAGAAGAGGAGGATTTGTTTTTCTTTAAATATTAAAAAAATTATGCTGATATATATGTATGTACATATGTATGTATATACATACGTATTTGGTAGTAGTGTTTATAGGCCTAACCCAATATGTTATATGTTTCTTTGTTTTTGGTATAAAAAAAGAGAAAATTCAGTTACTTCAAACACTTTTCAACTTTCATTCATAAATACCGGATATAGTATTGAAATATGTATTTGTTGTTGTTGTTGTACGATATCATGTAAATTGTCTAAACGTAAATTTTATTTCATTTCACGTTTTATTCTATTGTATTCTAAATGTGTTCTTTTTTTATTATTTTTATTATGTTTTAACTTTGATGGCACACGCTTTGCTTTCTTATAATATTATTGTTATTGTTTTTTTTATGTTTTATTTTTTTTATGTTTCATTTCATTTACGTATTGTTTACAAAAATTCCTTATGATTTATAAGGGTATTAGCCTGAGGATAAATATCGTCATATGAGACACTTACACATACATGTTGGTATTGGTATCGATATCACTGTTTGCAAAGAAATATCATTTGATAAAATTCAATGAGCTTAAAGAAAATTTTGTTTCAGTTTTTTTTTTTTTTGTATTTTCAGCTTTTTTTTTATTTGTGTTACAATGGTAATTTTGCCACTCATAAAAAATGATAATAATCGCAGTATTCAATATGCACGTATTGAACATAAAAAAATATTTTTGTGTAAAATTTTATTTCGGGGAATTTTTTTTTTTTTTTTGACGTTGGCATATTGAGTCATTTTTAAGGAACAGGGTAGTGGAATATTAAAGAATAATATCGATTTGCTAAAAGTGTATAAAAATTAAAACAGGACGTAAATAAAATTTAAGCCAAAAGAGGTATTTCGAAGTAATTTAAGCACAATATTAATTCAATTCGGAAAAATTTGTTTCAAACATTTCAATTTTTCATTAAAATGAAAATGAAAATACTTTTTCAAAATTAACAAAGATTGGTTAGCGTTTAGGGGGGAAACCACTGGTCAAAGCGACTCCGATTTTGGTTACACATCCATATATTAAAACTTTACCAAGTTACATTTAAAGTTAAAAATGTAAAAAAAAATGTTTTTGAAGCCTAATATCTCGTAAACTGAAAGAGATAAGATTTGCATACAATAAAGATCTGCTGCTCGTTAAAATAAATTAACATTTTAAAATGTTTGTATTTAGTTGAAAATTGTGAAGCAAAATAATGTCAGTTGCGTAAAAGTTATATACCTACGACTACATTATTCACTTTATTAGCCACGTGACTAGTCATTTTAACACAGGCTTGTCCTAGAAGGAAATCTATTGTCACCTCAACGATTTCATAGTGTAACTCTTTGCACACACAATCACCTTCACGACTACCAAAGGACCAATAAAAGGGGGAATAGGCAGAGCACTACAAAGTGTAACTTTAGGACGCACACAAAGTGCAACTTTAGGACGCTCACAACCACTTTACTGGTTACACTGATGACCGATGATGTGCGGCACAAAAGACACTTTCTGTGTAAAAGCAGGTTAATCGTCACCAAATAAGCTGCTGGGTATCAACCACATGACAGCTTTAAAAGCTGTTTTCAAATAAAGCTACATGAATTATAGCAAAATAATTTCACTGACCGTATTACCATCAGTGAAAAGCTGTTGCCGGAGTCGATAGTTCATATTACACAACCCAAGCCTTTAAATTATCCAAAATTTAAAAAATTACACAAAAATGTAAACTTTTTAAAATTCACTGAAATTCAATAAAAAAATCAAAAAACTAAATTATTTTGTGGTCTCTAAAATATAAATATACCTGCAAAAACAGCTCTGATAAAGAATTGTAAAAGCGTTGATTTTAACAATGTGTTGTCAATACAGTTTTTAAGACCTGATATTTCTACCAATGACAACTCCTTTTTATGTTTTCTTTTTATAAGTTAATTGCTTCTCTCACTAAATTGAACGTTTATATTATTTTATAAAAATTTTGTAAATTTGTGAAATTTTAATCTTCTTAGAAATATACCTTTTCTCTGATAAAAAGAAATACATACATTCATAGGAGTGGTTAAAGTTCTCTTTTGGAAGCATTATAAATCATGGAAATTACAAGTTACACATTTTATTCCGCAGTAGAATAACACTGTGTTCCATCAAGTTGTTACCTGGCCACACACATCTTTTATGAACCGTCAAAAGTTAATCGCACTTTGCTGTAAAATTTTAATGTAACCATCGTACCGCCCGGTCATTGCACATTAGAGTTACTTAATTTAGTGAATGGTGATATCACAACTTTAATGATCAAGTTTTAATTTTTCCATTTTTATAAGAAAAAAAAAAAATGATTTTTAGAATGTTTTTTTTTTATTTTTTTTTGCAGAATGATGATGTTCGTCCATCCGTCTATATATTTGGGTTAAATGTGTCGTAAATGGAGCTTAGTTAAGGTTGATAGCAATACTTAAATATTTATATTTGGTGTTTATATAAATCGAAAGGTAAACAATTTAAATTTGGAATTTTAAATTCTTTTTGAGAGAATTCTGGTGTCAGAATTTTAGAAAAATTTCCAAAAATATTTGAACAAAATATAATTTAAAAATACTTGAAGGGAAATACTAAAAAATATCTAAAGTTGATAATTCCATTTTTCTTAAAGATATTTTTTATTTAAAAAAATACCTCGAAAGATGATGAAAATAGAATTTTTTACTTCTTTATCAAAATGTAAATTTGACAGCTACTTACAAAAATAAAAAAGAAACAGCACAACCTAACAACCTAATTATGATTGGTACATAATTTTATATATTCTTAATCGGTTTTCAATTTTATTATGAAAAATTAAATTTCAAAAGGATTTGTAATAATAAAGGCGAATTTCATGATGCTGTACTGTTTAAATAAAACTAATTTCTCTAAATACGAACTTGTTTTTAAAACCATTATTATTTTATTATTTTCTATTTTCTTCACATAACGATTTAAAGCCACTTTTCGACACCAACAAATTTTCTTTTTTTTATTATCCAACATCAAAAAGGTGCGTAATTTTATGATTTTTTATGATAAGAATTGTATTCCTTATTTTAATATTGTTTTTCGGTAAATTGATACCAGGGGTGATGTCCTAGGAAAATGTTTAAAATGTTGTGGCATTACAACCCCATCAGCTGCAGTAAACCGATAGTAGTGATAAGAATGCTAATGACGAACATTATAAATAACTTCATAATGAGTCAGGTATTTGTAATTTAAAACTCTTTATGACCCGCTTATGTTGGAAAACTAAAAAGGGCAATAATACAATAAACAGAAAATATTTTCTTTTCTTTTGTTTTTTTTTTTCTTTTTTTTAAGGTTAAAACCGAAAACAATAATTAAGTCATTATAATGTTCACAAAGATAACTTCGTTTAAAACTCTCTTCCATTTAATAAAATAACTTTTAAGTGCCCAAACACAATTAATAGAAATAACTCTTCAAACAATCATCAATCTTATAAAATGTTTGTTTTTTTTTTTTTAAGGGATTTCATCCTTAAATGGAATAAAAACTTTTATTGTATTTACGTACATATATTTTTATTTGCTACAAAAGTTTATTGACTTTTATTTTATTTTATTTTAGTTTTTGTTTTATTTCTTTCTACACCAACTCCGCAAACAATAATTTTCAATTAAATTAAATTTAATTAATTAATTGTTTATGTTCTAATGTAATGAGCTGTAATTTTCTAATTGAATTTTGTGAACAAAATTTTTCCCATACATTTTATTTTAACATACATACAGTTGTGGATAAAATAATAGGGCGAACAATATTAAAATTACATATTTTTTCTAAAAACAGTTAAATTTATCAAATTTGTCAGTTCAATATCGCAGGATCTGGGCACTCTAGAATCGTCTTTCAAAGAAATAATGTTTTCTATAATTGATTTCATATAGAAAAACTGCTTCTAATGATCATTTTCGGTACATATTTTTGTTAGGATCTTTGATTTTAATTAATAATAATTCTCAATATTTTTTTCTGTTTCTAATATTGTTGTCGGAATTTCAAAAAATACAAGTTTTTAAACAATTTTGTAAAAATATACAAAATTTTGAAAAATTTTCATTACCATTATCGGAATAATACTAAAAGATTTTATTTCACTAAATATTTTAATTCTATATATTTTTTTTTTGTTTGCATAAAATTTGGTCGAAAATTCCAAAATTTTTAAATAAATATTCCTGACCCTATTATTTTGACCGTAACTACACTCACTCACGAAAGCACTAAATAATGATGTGACAATATTTTCTATTTCCATTTTCCAAAGCCCTTATATGTATGTATGTATATACATACTCATATATGTACATATATATGTATGTATGTATATAAAGGTTCTAAAAGTACATACCCATTGATACTTTATCTAGGGTGAAAAATAGATAATTTTATGACAACAACTGTTGTTAGTAATTGTTTAATTTAAAAATTAAATAAACATTTATAAAATTATATAATAAATTATAATTAAAATTAACAATCTATTGACAACACATGACATTTGTCAATTGTTTAATTATAAGGGCTTTAAATAGATTTTAAAAATTTATGGGACTAAGTATTTCTACGATTACTAAAAAGATATTGATCTTAAATACTAATTACTTAAACAGTTTGAAAAAGAAGTCTTAGAAAATAGAGCATTATTTTTGCTAAAATTTTCCTATTTCGACAAATGTCTTTAACAGCATTTTTTTTAAAATTAATGATCATATCATTAAAGGTTTAGTTAGTTAATGTTCGTAAACTTGAAGTGAAAAGATATTTGTAACTGCGAGTTTAAAAATTATTTTATTTATGGTTCAATTTAATTGTTCATTTTGTGTTATTAGAAATGAAATGTTTTAAGAGAAAATTAATACAGAATTAAATGCAATTAAATGCAAATGTCTTATATATTAGGGAAGATCATAAAAAATTGTATAATACAATACTGTTCTTATATACTTTCTAGTCCAAGACATTGATTTAGAATTTGGAAAAAAAAAACGCTTTCTTTAATAAAATCATATTTAAACGATTGAAAGTCCTATATTCCCAAGATCGAATATTAAGATATCGCTATCAAATGCATTGACGTATCTGTCAATTATTTGAAAATTTTCGAAGCAATTACAGAAAACACTTGGGAGTTATAAAATTGAACAAATTCCCTTTATACTTTATGTTTATACTTTATATTTAAATATTATACTTTCCACTTTATAATTTATACTAGGGTTTTGTAGGTTGAACAAAAGTCGACTTTTCGACTTTTTTTACTATTTCAAACTTTTTGTTTTTTCGACAAGAAAGTCGTTTTCTCGATAATTCCCAAACCAAATAGTCGATTTCGAGTTTTTCCAACAAAAAGTCGATTGTTCGATTATTCGAAAGTTAAAAACTTTACACTTTCTTTACACTTATAACTCTATGAAAACTAATTTCTCTTGGGTCGAATAGAACTATATATCATTGTAGAAAAAAAAAAACTGTGCGTGTCATAAGTCAAATGAGTAATTTTAGCGATTACATCTCAGTACTTAATTTCTTTAAGGATTTTCTATATATGTTTATTGAAAAACTTCTTCATACATATGTATGTACACCTAAGTTTCGCGTAAACAGTAACAATCCAATCCCCTACTTGATTATATTCTCTAATATAAATAGGAACCCTCGCATTTTATTTGTTGCAGTAAATCGATAAAATTTTCAGTATACAACTTGATTCAACAACATTCTATTGATGAAAGCCATACCGCCCATTAATAATCATAAACATTTTTGTCACCTTCTCAAAACATAAATTCTATAATAATTCATCTTGTTTTTATTTTATATCAAAATAATGCTGTGTATGTATATATGTATGTATATATGTAGTATGTATATATTTTTTTTCTTGTGCTTTAATGCCTAAAAGCAAACAATTGTTGATTTTTCACACTTTGTCATTCATATTTACTTATAGGAAGAAACACCCAGGGACAGACATTTTTAACAATATGCTGGCTGAATAGCTGACTGGCCTGCTGGTTCTTTTATATACATACATATGTATGTATATCATAGTCATAAAATATTTAGTCACAATATAAAAAAATACATATATTGTATGTAAAACCCCATAATAAAATCCAAACAAACATAAAATTTAATTTAATTTGATTTCATTTTATTTGACAAATACACATGCATAAATAAATACATGGTTTTATGTATGTATGTATGTATGTATGTATGTATGTATGTATGTATATATATATATATATGTACATACCTATAAACATAGCAGCACCGACTCACGCACATAATTTGTAATTGTATTTATAACAAATTTCCTCTATTTATAGTTAGACAAATAAAATAGGATACCTTCTTTATACTCGAAATTCGGGATTCATACAATCAATTCCTAATAAATGTTAAAAAGAAACGAATGAATGAATAAAAAAATAAGATTTTTTATTTTTTTCTTTCTATTGTTAAATAAAAAAAAGTTATAAATCGAGCCAAGACAAAATAAAAAAAAAATAAAATAATTTAGATTTATTGTCCAGACGAAAATACATATTTATGCCATTATTCTTCTTCTTTCTTATTTTTATAAAATCAAATCGGAATAATAAAAAATAAGCAAAATTGATTGCGTTATTAATACACTCACACACATACGTACATATGTACATTTATACTGGTATGTGTAATATATGTATGTATGTATTTGCTGTAAAGGATGACAAATATTTAAAATGTGTTTTTGAAAATAATTTGTCTGAATCAAATTGTCTCAAACAGGGTTATAAAAAAGAATTTCTTCATCAAGTTCAATATATAAAAAGGGTCATTGGAAATCAATTTAACATGACAAATTAAGAAAAACTATTTTACAAATTTTTACAAAAATTAAATAGCATAATAATGAGAAGGATATAAATATTGTAAGAACTTCATTTTCTTAAAATTTTTAACATTAATATTTTTCATTCTGTTGTACTTATTTAATATTGGAAAATATTTAAGATTTGTGTACAATATTCTTGGAAAAAGTAATCAATAAAATCTATATTTTTTTCTAAAAATCTTTTTATTATTTAGTAAGTAAAATTTATTAAATTCTTAGGAAAATTTCTCAAAGATAGAAAAAAGTCATTTATCAAAAAATGATTAACAGATTATTTTACTGTTTTAAATTTCATAGTAAAAAAAAAAAAATATATCCTTAAATTTCCAAACAATTAAATACATTCCTTTACCTTAAAAATCAACATAAAACCTTGTATTTAATTTTCAGGCAAAATGTTTAATGTGTGTGTGGGGCTATTTATTTTTAGCAACAAACCAGAAAAAAACACATAATAAGGATTAAATATTAAGTCTTGGCTTAACCCGTATAATTCCTACTGAAAGTTGACCTTTTTTTCTTATTGCTATTAATTCCAACGACTACACACCCCAACGTCTAAATAAACAAAGTTGAAGAATAAATAAACAATTTCAAAATACTCACTAATACTAAGATGCATGTGTTGTTGGTAGTTACCTGGAATGTTTTGTTTTTTTTTTTTGTCTGAATAATTCTTATGTATTTTCTACAAAGAAAATTGTTTACATTTCATTAATTAAGTTGTAAAAACTGTTGTGTAAAATAAGTCAAACATACAAATATAGTTACGTACATTAATTTAAGTACACTTAAAAAAATTAAGATAAATTTTGATAAAAAAAATTACGATAAATATTATTTTCTATCATAGTTACGATAAATTTTCTTTTTATAAAAAATTTACAAAATTTAAGATAAATTTTCTTTTAAAACAAGTTTTCGATATTTTTTATAAAATATGAAATAAATTAAAAAATTTACGACAAATATAAGAAATTTACAATAAATTTTCTTATTACAGAATATTTGAGATAAATTTTCTATTTATAGATAATTTACGATACGATTTGTTTTCTTTATAAAATTTATGAAAAGTTTTCGTTTTATAGGAAATTTACAAAAAATTTAGTTAAAAAAAATTGACGACCAATTTTCTATTTATAAGAAATTATAATTTTAATATATATATTTTTAGAAAATTAATGTGATTTATAATTTTTTTTTATTAAAAATTTGTAAAAATTGTTTTTCTTTTTTTCTTTCTTTCTTTTGTCTCAGTGCACAAGTATTGTATTTGTTTTTATATTTAATTAAAATACTGCCCAGTCAGTCAGTCAGTAAGTAAGTAAGTTATGTCAGTTAGTCATTAAGTCCTTCATTCAGTCATTCATCCAATTATACATACACACATATGACCTACCTAAAAATTACCTGTATGTCAGTCATGTCTCATGTCAAGTCAAGTCAAAATAACACAAAAAGAAAATCACATTAACTGACATTGGAATAACTAAATAGGTGTAAAGTGTTAAAGAGCATAAGAGGGAGTGTGTCCCTAATACTCCTGGCCATGTGAGGTGATTATAAAAGAACCTTAAAATATAAAAAAATATTCTAATCATTCATATATAAAGTTTGTATTACAAACAAACATTATAAAAAAAATGTGTAAATTTCTTTTATATATTTTTACCTTTTGCTTAAAAAAACACACACACACACGAGATGGATATTTGATGGACATTTGTTATTTTTCGTATTTATTCAGGGTATAATGTTGTAACATGTCATTTTATAATGTTTGATACTCACACATACATACATAATATTCTTGTATTTGTTTTTTTTATTTTTTTATTTTTTGATCTGACCCCTTGAGTAGTAATTATCGACTTGTTACTGGTCTGTTTTTTTTTTCGTTTCTCAATAGAAATCCTTTCATTATTCCTTTTTTTGTATTTGTTTTTGTGGCTTGTTTGTTGTTAATGTATTTAGTTAGTGGTTTGTTGAGTTAAAGGTTCCGTTTCCTATATTAACATGTTTTTACATTTATCTTCATGATGATAACGTTTTCTTGTAATCAAAAGATGCATTTATATTGGCTTACGGTTTAAATAAGAGGGTATTTTTTTTAGGGAAAGTATAATACAATATAATTTATGAGTCTAAAAATAAAGAAAATTTATCATAAACTTTCCCGAAAAAAATAAACAAAATTTATCGTGAAATTTCTATAAAAAGAAAATTTATTGTAAAATTTCCTATAAAAATAATTTGATCGAAAATTTTATATAACAACAAAATTTATTTACGACTCTTAAATAATATATATATTTTTTTAAATTTATTTCTTTAATATTTTATATCTTGCCTCAAATTATAATTTATACCGGAAATGAAAATAAATTTCGTATTATTTAAAATGTTCTTCTTACCTGTAGACCTACTTAGCTATAAAGTTTATTTTCTATTTTCTCTTAATACCACATAAATTTACGAATTCCCAATGAATTTATGAAGTTTTTCGATTTCATTCTTTTCACAAATGATTTATAATGCAACAAAAGAAATAAAGAAAAAACTCTATTGCAAAAAGGAAACGCGCTCCAATTTTTAAATAATGTAAAAAATGCACTGAAGAGGTATGAGAGTGTATGTATGGAAATATGCAGGCAGGTATTATGTGAATGTATATCGGTTTCATTTATGTTTGTATAGGTGCAACATAATGGGTATAAATAATCAGGTAGTTTAAGGAGAAACTGAATTTTTGTATACAAATTCAATGATGTTGAACAAAATAATAATCGATTTAATGTAATTCAATATTTATGAGTTTAGCGAAGGATTTATTTATTTATGCATAAATGTGTAAGTGTGGGGAAAGTTAAAATAAAGTGTAATGAAGTGAAGTTAAACATCCTGCTTAACGAAAAATTCTTTAACCAAAAAGAAAACATAAATAAATCAGGGATAGTTTAGAATTAAGGTTTCAACTACAATTTAAGGTGTGTTTCAAAAGGGGGATACTTAAATATTGTCTTTTTCTTATTATGATTTATAAGAAAATTATGTTATTAACATTTTTTTATTCATTTGTGTCCAACGACTATTTCAAGCCAACATTTCATTTGTAGTACTTCCTAGAAGTTTGTATTTTCATTATTTTTTCTTGTTAATTTATCCACAGATTTTGTAGTCATTTTCCATTGAAACGCTATTTACAGAAACTCAATCTCACAGGAGATTTTATATTAAGAAAAAAATAGAGAAAGAAATGAAGTTTGCAAACAAACATTATCGAAGCATTTCCATTTTTCATTATAAATTTTTACATTACTTACTGGTTTATATGTAAATACATACATACATACATACATACATACATACATACATACATACATACATACATATGTATGTATTTTTCTTTGTGTGTCCTTTATTAGCGGATAAAATGAATCTGTTTGACATTTACTATTTCCGGTTGCCAAGTTCATATACCGACGAGTATGAATAAGGAATATAAAGGAAACATTTCATTGACTGGCCCATCAATGACAACCATAATATTGATAGCAGTTATACATACATATCTCTATGTATTTGTTTATGTATTACCAACACACACACACACACACACACACAGAGAAATACTCAACCACTAAAAGACTTACTCTTACTCTATCTGTTTATTTTGTCGGCCTAGATATCTATGAGTCATTTTATTGGCAAGTGTCATTGATGGCTGACGATGACAACAACAACAACAGCAACGATTTTGTAGCAGTTGGAAAGGGTGTTGCCAGGAAGGAAGAGTATAAGGATATACATATAATGTTGTTATAAGTTGTAAATGCTAAAATTGCAAAGACTTCGCGCTGTTTATTGAACTCAAAATAATAAAGATTTATTAAGGTGACCTGACCAAGGGATGTAAATTAGAATATATAATCGAAAATATATAATCGAAATTTTATAGATTCCAAAATGCTTTTTTGTTAAATGAAAATAATTTTTTTTCAAATCGGTGTTTATAGACAATTATCAAAATTTTTTAATTTTAGCCCTTCAAAAAATTATTATTATTTTTTTTTTATTGATGGCACAATAAAAACCTTTTGTATACATATGTATATAGTAACTCGAATGCATGTAGAATCAGTTTGTATTAATTATTTGAAGTGAGAGGAGCGAAAGTTATGGCGGTTTAATATTGAAGATATACAAATTTTTAAAAACTAGACGATTATGTACAATTTTGTTCAAAATTGCACGTAACATCAAAACCTATTGAGTTATTCAAATAAAGTTTGACATTTTCAATGTTTGATGAATTTTAAAAAAATTTCTTTTAAATAAAAATCGCGATTTACAAAACTTTTGATCGAATCTATATTATTTCTCCATATATGGAATGGAAATATATTTTGTTAGAGTTTATTACATAGAAATACTTTTTAATTTTGTGATCCTTTTTTAAGACAAGTAAATATTTTATGGTCCATAAAATGTTTATCTCTTCGAATTTTTATTTATGAAAAATTTTCTCACTTGTTTTCCAAACTTTGAGACTATCTACTACGTTGACTATTTCGGGCACATAAAAAAGATATAACGCAAAATACGCACAATTGCAACAAGTATCAATCTCTATCCCAAATTTTGTATTCGGTCGAGTACAGACTGCTCTCAAAAAACTAAAGAGATTTAAAAACCAACAAATCTTGTCATCAAAACTTTACTACCATTTAATTAGTTGTTAAAAGTCTGCACAACAACAAAGATGGCGCAGAATTTATGTACAAAGTCCAATTAGTTTACTTATGATAGAGTAAGATCAAAATTTAACAAGGATTTAAGTCAGTTTCAGCCAGGTTAAACATTTTTGAAAATTGCCCATATATGGGTATTAGAGTGTCCCGAGAATAGAGTTTTTCGTGATTTCGATTTAGGGACACTACTCAAACGATACCTAAAAATTACCTGAATGTGGTAAAAATAATAAAAAAACATTTCAAATGCGTCTTCAGTTCCCTACCAGCGATTTTAAAATCATGGGACCCATTCATTTTGGTCAAAAAAAGTTAATATTTTTTAATCAAAATGGGTATCAAAAAAATTCGTAAATAAAAAAAATTAAAAAATGAATTTAAAGTTTAGAAAGTAAATTTAAACTTCAAATTAAAATTAAAAAAAAGAAAAACAAAATAATAATAATTAAAAATATAAAAAAATCCTTTAGTATTTCCAAAACAAAATACTAAACTATATGATCTTAGAGTCCTCTGTATATTCAAAAGTGATCTAAAAGATTATGCCACTTGAAAAGGGGAGTTATATAAAGAAATGACCCAAAAGCTATTGAATGAAGCACAATGGTTCCATAATGCAAAGAATCTTATAAATAATTATATTAATCTAAAGTTGGAACTTTAAACAAATTTTATTTTATTTTTTCCAAAAAGGTGGCAATATGGTAAACTTAAACCGAAGCCCTATAAAAACTTGGTAAATTTTTTTATATATTTCTTTGTTAAGTTTCTAAATTGCAAAGCTGGTATCGGCTTAAAATTATTTTAATTATATTCAAACGGACATCCCCTTACAGTCGCTATAATAAATGTATTAATTCCAATGAAAAAATTTACAATTAGTTCCAAAAAAAAAAATAATAAAAAATACTTTCAACCTTGCCCAGACTTTATTGAAAATCTCTTTATAACTAAGAAACCTTCAATGAGAAAACACTAATTTGGTCACCTTAACTTTAAGGGATTTAAATTTGGCTTGTATTATAACAATCTCTATATATTGCATTTCATAAAGGGGGATACTAAAATATATTTGAGTTATTTGACCGATTTTTTCTTTACCATAATACATACATATGTATGTAAAATATTACTAAAGATGTTTGCTTATGTATGGTTCTTTTTGTTTATTTAATGTGTCTTTGTGTATGTTTAGTAAATAGTACTTCTCAGTAAGTACTTTGGCAACTTATATGCAAAACATTCCTTAAGTTGTAATCTTAATGATGACAACGACTTTTGCAAATATACCCACAAACTAACAAACAACCACCACCATTACCGACCGACATTTAACCAATAACTTCTTATCAAACAAATACGTATCCAGAAGTTTATCATAAAATGTGTAACGTAAACATTGATCGTTTATCGTAAAATTTTAATATTGTTGTTGTTGCTGTTGTTATTATGCAGTTGTTTATATAAAACCTCAAGAGTAACAAATTTTATGGTCCATCGAACCAGTGAACATATCATTCCCTTTATTTCTATTTGGATTACATCATGGTTTTAATAAATTTTGTTTAGGCCACAAAGAAATAATACTGATGATAGGATACAACAGAAAGAAGGAATAATGGAGGAAATTCTTTTTTAGCAACAGTTGCAATATTTTTCAAGAAGCTATTATTTTTATTTTTTTTTTTTTTGTATTGCTGTTGTTTTGAATTATATGTTTGTTTGTATTTTGTCCATAAAGAGGGTTGTTAGAGAGTTAACGGAGAGAGGGAGAGGGTATTGTTTAAATTACTTTCAATCACTTTGATTATTACATTTTGTGCTTCTTTGTTAAGCGTTTTAGAAATTGTTCAAAACAACACAACACGCTTCATTAATGTCTGCATAAATATATAAATGGATTTTTGTTGTTAGAGGATTTACACCCACATATACATAGTACAAACATATACATACATACATATATATATGGGTATGACAACGAAAGCGTTATAAATTGCTAGTAATTCAATTTTGGTACAGTTTTATAATTGTCCTTTTTTATTGCAGCCGCAAAATATTGTTTGCTTTTAATATTTTTACCCCAAAATTTCTTTTCATTTTATTTGCAAAATTCATTTTGGGTTAAAAATTTTAAAGGATTTTTTTTATAAAATTTTTAATAAAAAATGGAAACAATAACTTCAGGTATTTAAGTTTAATTTTCTTTAAGTATTTGTAAATTATATTTTGTCCTAATATTTTTGTTATTTTTTTTTTTTTTTGGAAAATTGCCCTAAAATATGCAAATTTACAACTTTCGTAGAATGCAACATAAAATGTTACAGGATTTATATTATGAAATTTTTCTAAAAAAAAAAAACAATACAAATCTTCCACTTTCATACTGCTAAATAAAAATGTGCCCAATTTTAGAAATACATTTTTTTTCGCAAAAAAAGAAACTCCAGTAGCTCTCATACACAAAATTGCTTTCCTTTACTTTATCGAACTTTTACCTTTGGGTCAGAGATATTTGCATAAAAATTTCTCATAGGCCTTGCAAAGAAGAGTAATATTTTAAGTTTGGACGAAAGATTACATATACATTTGGAATGCAAAGTTATGGGGGTTCAAAATAGGGTAATAATAACCTAGAAAATGTTTACCACTAACGAATTTAAAATATTTCTATATATTTTTCTTTTTTCCTTTTAATACTTAAAGAAAAACGTTGTCGTCCATTGCAGTCTCATACTGTAAACGTATATTTAAACATCCCGTTGACAATTGTTGATCATTTTAATTGAATTGAAACTTTTCTTCATACTCTTCATCATAACTATGATATTCATGACAATATCAATTTTTGTCTTTTTAAGATGAAACTAAAATAAAAAATTTTAAATTATGTTTCTTTCTATTCGTTAAAGGCATAAAATATCTACAAGTACTCTTCTCTCTTGTACAAAAATTTGTGCAAAAATTCATGTAATAATTTTCTTAAATAAAATTCATTTTTCTTCATTTGTTTGCTGCTGAAAATTTGAATGCAAAAATGACTATATCGTCAACGAAAATGCAAAACAACGTAACATCTAAATTTCAAAATTTGGTTTTTTGATGAAATATATTTTATATTTCCAAACCATGTGTGGTCACAAATTTTCTGACTTATAGCTCAAAAAATAACGATTATATTAACAATTGTATCGATTTTCTTAAGTCAAAATAACGTAACATCACATTTGTTAAAAAATTTAAAAAGAAATCTTTCTTTTTTTTTTTGAAAATTACGATTGCAAGTTAATAAAAATAAAATAGGTATTATAATTTCTAAGTAAAAGTTATCTATCAGAAATCTTTGTACTACAATTTTGACAAAAATTTGTATTGATGTTATTTTCTTTTGGCTTCACATAATTTAAATCTTGAAAAACGTAAACCAAAAAACTTCAAAAATATTTTATGAAAATAAAAATATTCATCATCAATATATAAGCCGATATTTAATGTAAAATGATGAAAAGTTATGTTACGTTGTATTGCATTTTCGGTGACTATATACTACTATATACATATATACATATACACATACATACATACATAAGTATGTATGTATGTAATTGAAATAATGTTGTTGCATTATAAACGCGCTCAAATTGAAAGATCGTTAAATATAGATTAACTGTGATCTTTGGGATGGATGTACACACGCATTCAGTCAGCAGCAGCAGCACCAGCAGCAACCAAAGCAGCTGTTAGAGATAACGACTATAATTGTTTTGGAATTTAAAAATAGCAACAATGAGAAATTAAAAATAATTTCTTTTTTTTTATGCAAATTATAATTTAAATGATTTTGCCTCTTTTAATAAGATTTGCTATTTTTTAATAACTATTTGTTTGGTTTAGACATAAATTGTAATAATTTACTTTTGTTTACATAAAAAGCTTTTCAACGGCTATATTAAGATCATTTTTATTTCAAAGATCAATCATAAGTAGAAGATTTATGTAGAAGTATTAAATTTCTCGAGTATTAAAAGCTTTAAATTTACATCAAAAGCTTTAAAGCTTCTTAATGTTTCTTTTTTTTTTATAAGCTATAAATGTTATGTTAAGCTTTAAAAATTAAACAAATAAAGCTCTATAACTTTAGAGAAGAGAAATAACGTGTATCATTTCCTTAATTATTATTATTTTCAGCATCCTACTTAAAGAAAATGTTCTAAGGCTCTTTAAATAAATTTCATGTTATTTTTCTAATAAAAATAAATTGTTTAAAATTGGTTTGAAAAACTCCGCCATTTTAATTTAACAAAATTTATTTTTTCACTTTCAACTAAAAGTTCAATAATCTGAATATTTGTTTAAGACACTCTACACTTATGGAGGAAATGATTTATAAATAAGTTTATAATTTATTTGTGATTTATCTATTTTAAGTAATGTTATCAAAATAAAATTGTGTCTGTTGTAATTAACTTTCCCATGTCTTTACATTAATTAGACCGAGAATTTTTCTATTAAAAAATAATGAAATAATTTCTTAATAGACAATGAGTCTTCGAGACTTTCATATAAGTAAATAAATTAAAAAAAAAAAAAATTTGGTTTTCTTCAAAAAATTCATGTTCTATATCATTTTCCTCGAAAATGATCCTGTTTAGAGTAATATAAGTGATCATAATATTCGTCTTAGCCGATAATGTAGCAGTCTAGTTTTTTTTATGTTCAATTTAGTGCAAATGTAGTGCAACTGCCCACAACAATAATTTACAATAATCAACAATCTTAAAATTCATTGAAAGCGATCATTTCAAGACTACGTAGTGTAAAGTAAAATAAAAATTTCATTAAGTATGTATTTTACACTTGTAAAAAATATGGCTGACGGTAAAAAGAAAAAAATTATTGCTTGTTGCCTGGCATCATCATCATCATCATCATTGTTCCACTTCAAGCTATTTTAAATGTTATAAAAATCTAAGATCAAAGACATTTTTTTTCAGATCTTAGTAAAGGTGTTTACACTAGAGGCTTTAAGAATGTTTTCTCTAAGAATAGAGTTTAGAGAAGACATTACATTAGACTATAGACCAAACTATAGGACATATTGAATAATAATAAACGGACTGGGGGTTCCAAAATATAAAATCTGTCATTCATGGAAATTCCCGGGACTAAAGTATAATTTCATATATTTTATTATTATTATTTAACTTTTTAAATGAAAAATACTTCAATTACAGATAAAGAATAAGAAACTTTTATATAATCAGCTTTAATGCTAATATTATGAGTCATTTTTTTTTTTTTTTTTTTANNTGAGTCATTTTTTTTTTTTTTTTTTGACAAAGGGAAAATTGAGCAAAATATTTCTATACATCTGTTTCTTTGAAATACAAACAACAATATAATAAAAAGGTAAACTTTAAATTACTTATAATTTACTTTAATAACATTTCCGATAAAAATTTTCCGGGATTTGCAAAAAGTAATTTTCTGGTAACTCCCGGGTATTTTTTACGTAGAAAAACTCTAGTCCGGACAATATTAGACTATAGTTCATAATGTAGACTATATTTTAGTCTATAATGTATACTATTGTCTAGTTTAAGTCTGGACTATAGACTATATTATAGACTTTTTTGAAAAATAATTGTTGGATCACAAAAATAAATGGAATTTAAACTGTAAATAAATTTTCTACCACATTTAACTGCCAGTGTAAATCGCTTCTTAAATTATGTTCAATTTAAAATATTTCTTACACATACATACATACATACTTGACCATTGTACCACTACAATTCAATGGAGTGCGTGAGAGCGTATGGATAACGAAAAACAACATAATTTTCGATTATACCACAGAATTGCTTACGAGTGTGTGCATTTAAGGAATTTAAAGATTTGTTTCGTTTTTTTTTAATTTTCATAATAAACTACAAAAATATGAGTTTTATGAATTAAACGAAAAAAACAAGTACAAGTAGAACGCATCATTACAACAAAAAAAAAAGCAGTGATTCCCCAACAAAATATCTAATAAAAATCATTTAAATTTTTCAAGGAAAATCTTTTGGGAATCTCTGTTTACAGTGAGGAATGTTATTTAAATTACTCAATATGTAACAATGTACAATGTTTTATGTACAATGATCTTCTCTCTGTGTGTGTGTGTGTGTGCAGTTTAGTTTGAGTTTTATTTCATTTTCATGTTAATTGTTAGTTTCCCGTTATACATTAATTTGAAACATAATTTTATAGTTTTTTTCTTTGTTCTTCTCATGTATTGATTGCATTTATTTTTCTTTGTATTGTGTTAATTTTTGTTTATTATGCTATAGAAGCTTTAGAATCTTAGAGCTTCTTAATCTTAGAATTTTTAGCTTAAAGAATTTTTGTTGATTAAGAATTTCCTTTTATCAATAAAAAGGCAGTTTTTTATCTTTTCTTAACAAATTAAGGTGGCTTTGAAATTGAAGCTTTTCATTGAAGATTGTTTATAAAAAATTTACTTGATGACATTTTTTATAAAAAAAAAAAAAAAAAAAAATATTACAAAAGAAGTTTCTGTAAAAGAAAAATTTTAAAAGCGGCCGAGCTTAAAAAAAATTTCACTACTTCAGAACCAAGTTTATATTTTCAACTTTTTATGAAGTTCTTAATAATTACTACTAAAAAAATTAAAATAATTTAAAAAAAAGGTTAATATTTTTTAAGAAAATTAAATTTGAAAAAATGTTAAAATTAAGTTATTGTCGTTATTTTTTTTGCTAACATTCAACGTTAACAATCAGCAATTGTTGAATAAATCAAATAATTAATTAATTTGAAATTTGATTTTTACGTCACGTTACGGTCTTTTAAATTTTAATATGTATATATAAGAATATTTTTATCTATAAAGGCTCCATTACTCTACCGTAAATGTAAATGAAAAAACGTAAATGTAACTGCAAACGTAACTGCATGATTACTTAAAAAACGTAAATGTATCATATGTTTTCAAATGTAATCAAAAAACATTTCATTATTTTGTATTGCGAAAAAAAGATTATTACTAAATTTAAATTTTTATTATTTGTGTATTTTATATAACAAAATTAAACAAAAACGCAGAATCCGCCGTTGGAATGTTCGACCAATAAATAAATTTTTGTTCTTGCCAAGCGGCTTTCTTTTTTTATGGGATTTTATAATTGGGGTGGAATTTATTATATAAAAACTCCCTTTCTTGGACTAGCAAAATGAGTTTTTATCATCCATTGCCATTTGTTTTTAATTTAGTTTTAACTTTCAATATTTTAGTTGTTCGTCTTCTATTAATAAAATAAACAAAAATTTAAATGTTGTCAACAGGGTATATTTTTCGGAAAAATTAGCGAGTATTTTTGAAAAATCTCTGAAATTTATATTTTTGCGATTTTTAGACATAAAAAATACTATATTAAAAAAAAAAATGTTTTATATAGTATTTTAATTTACAATTAGTTGCAAATTGTTAATTATAAAAATTATTAATAATATTCAGCGTGTTTCTGTTAAAAAAAATTTGACATCATTGCCTTCACAGCTGGCACGTAAAAACGTAGAGAGAACCAAATTTTATTCGGTCCATCCGTTACTTTACTTTACATTTACATTATAGTACTCGTATACATATAACTCTCATAAGCAAAACGCGTTAGCTGATTCGCTACATTTACATTTACGGTCGAGTAATGGAGCCTTAAGATAATTCATTACAATCATTCTTGGATGTTGCTACTGAATTACCTCTTATTAAAAAATATGATGAACCATATCCCATAGACGGACATCTCCTGATAACGGACAAAATCACCGCCTATGGAAGCTTTCGCTGTATATGTAATTTCCTATAGTAGCTTCTTGGCTTGAGATTAATGTTGAATTTTTATTATAAAAAAAGATTAAGGGAATGCTTCCATAATGTGGATGAAAAAATAATTCATATAACCTTCGACGATTTATAATGAACGCGCTAAAGTTGTTACTGACTCCGGAGAGAAATGAAATGTATTCTACAGCGTAACGTGTGATAATCTTGATGACATTCCAGNNNNAACCCGGTAGTTATACGCCATGAAAACGATTACAATAATCCAGTATTTGCAATGTATGGAAAAAAGTTTTGACGCAACATTGTTTGAATTTCGGATGTCACGCATGGACCCTGCATGGAAGTACTTTTCCAAAAAGAAGTAGTGGCTGTGAGCCACTG
>MINK01172305.1:457-22834 GCA_001735545.1 Phormia regina
TATTTTAAAAATTTCTTTGTTTTTTATTTGTTTATATTTCCGCTAGTGGCAGTTACGTTGAACTAGTACATGTTGCCACTACGTTAAGTGGCCAAAAGTATTCGGTTTTTGCTTTGATATAGCCGTATTATCAAAATTATAAAATTTAACTTAAAACCAAGTTGTAATAACCAAGTAGATAAAGCTCATTTTAACGTTCACTTTAGTTTATCCTACCTTTAACTATCTGATACCTTATTAGGTAGGTTATAATAACGGCCCTAAGTGTCATAAGCCACATACAATTTGATAAACTTCAGATTTCCTAATTTTGAAATTATAATATTTTTTGCTGTTTATGGTTAAATATTTAAATAATTTTCCTCTTGCAATTTTCTTAAGATATTTGGGAAAATAATATTTAAATTTTAAATTAAATACCTTATCAAATAATTTACTTTTTCCGTCATACTTTGTATGAATATGCAATGGCAAGACGTTTTTTATAAAGGCCAGTGAGTTCATTTTTGAAGCTAAAGCAATATTTTAATGTAATTAAATTGAATATTTTTAAAATCGCACGTCATTTGCTATATAAATCTAACAACTATAAAGATAATAATAAAAAATTAATTTGAATTTTTTTTGGACTACCAAAAATGTATATTTCATACACAATTATAATCAATGAACAATAGAGGCATGCGGTTTAAAAAAAGCTATCAATATACAATTTTATTTATTTAATAAAAAAACAGTTATCCTCTTATTTCATTTTACATTTATTTCCTTTAAGTCTAGTTCTAATATTAACAGTTTTATATTCGCAACACCACGTTTTTTTTTTGGTTCCGTTTTTTTTATAACCACATAATTATTTAATTTTTAGCGTCACTTCCTCAAACAACAAGTGTTCATTCTATTTTTAAAATTGTATCTCCGTTCATAAAATCTTGCTAAATTAATAAAACGTTTCATCAATTTAATTCTATTAAACATTTTTTATTTTTATGATTTGCAAAATGTGTCAGTATTAGAAAAGAAGAAAATTTTTGTAAGAAAAATTAGAACATTTTTGAATGTAAAACGCTGACGTGGCATTAATAATGCGTATGGCAGACCGTACGTTCGCACGTAGAACAAGTCCACATGATTTTAACTTGACGCACCTATACAACTTCCCTAAACGAGTACTAGAAGAAGACTCATACACAAACATTTTACTTTGCAAATATATAGTATATGTATGTGTTGTCAAAAGTATAAAGAAAGAAAATATAAATTATATTCTAAAAATTAACATATTTTTGCAAAATTTACATAAAGCATTTGTACTCACAGGCAATGCTAACACAGTCTTATTTTTAATGTAGCTTTTTTAGAATTTGAAAAAGAAAAAAAATGTTATTTTTTTATACTTTCTTTTTGTCTTTCAGTTCAAATCCCTTTTAAAACTCAAATACACAAATTTTTTTAAAATAAACTATAAAAATGGCCAGTGAGAAGGTAGAAGAAGTTGTAACTGGTGAAGAACCCTTTTTGGGTACACTCGATATTGCTCTTTTAGTTGTACTGATAGTGGGTGCAGCCTGGTATTTTATGCGTAGTCGCAAGAAGGAAGAAGAACCTGTACGTTCATATTCTATACAGTAAGTATTTTTGAAACATACATTTTTTTAAATTTATATTTATTACTTCATATATATATTCTTTTATTTTTAGACCTACCACAGTTAGCACTACCTCAAGTGCAGATAATTCCTTTATTAAAAAATTAAAAGCCTCTGGTCGTAGTCTAGTCGTATTTTATGGCTCACAAACGGGTACAGCTGAAGAATTTGCTGGCCGTTTGGCTAAAGAAGGTATACGCTATCGTATGAAGGGTATGGTAGCTGATCCTGAAGAATGTGATATGGTAAGTGGTTTTATTTAAATAAAAGTATTCTTTAAATATTTAGTTTTTATTGTTTCTTGGTTATAGGAAGAACTGCTTCAATTGAAAGATATACCCAATTCGTTGGCTGTGTTTTGTTTAGCCACCTATGGTGAGGGTGATCCCACCGATAATGCTATGGAATTTTATGAATGGATTACTAATGGTGATGCCGATTTAACTGGTCTAAATTATGCTGTAAGTATTTTGGGGGTTTTATCTTAATATAAAATTTTATAACAGACTATATCTGTTTAGATTGGCAAAGTCTTTAACAGATAAAATATATATGAAACCTAACATATGTTGTAGGTTACTATATAAAAAAGCGTTTTAATTGCTAAAATTAGATAAGATTTTAGATAAAGGAATATAAAGTTTAAATACAGTTATCAGTAGAATTTTATGAAGAACTCGTATATGGGGGGTTTTCATACCAAACATGTAGGAAACATCACAATTAACATAGATTCAAAACTCTATATGAACGTTAGAATAATCAAACAATACACAGTAAAATAAACTCCAAATAAGTAAAAAATATAAAAAAGTCGAACAAAAGTATAAAAAATTCTTTCATTTGTTGGCAATACTATAGTAAAAAATATATTAAAATAACTACAGAAGGTACAAATCGAAAAACCGATTATTAAAAAAACACAAATGTCGAAAAATCGACTGTTTGTTCCAACTATTCAACCTTATATCTTACTTGCATATATATTTTGTTCTAGTGAACTTTTATGCCAACAAAATTATAATTTCCAGAAATCTATGTTAATTTTGAACTTTACATGAATATTTACAATGAAATTTAAAAGTTAAAGGTTTTAGGCAAATGATATTTATACTTTGTATTACACAATACTTTGTAAATGGGATCGGTTGAAGTTTTATGCAAGACCTTTGAACTTTGTTTTTTTTTTTCATAAATTAACAATTATTTTAAAAAAACAAAAATGTTTTCCCATTTTAACATCAAGTTTCCAAAATGTTAATGTAATTATGACAATTAATGAAGCTATTATTTAAGATGATCTGAAAAGGTCATTATTACTTCATATGTATTGTAAATAGGGCTTAATATCGTTAAAAGTAAAGACAAAGACTTCACAAAAAGTAATGAAAAATGACCTATCACCTGAAAAAATGTTTAAATATTTTCTACTCATTATTCATTTTATTACATTTAAATTTAAAATTCTTTAGAACATTGAGCTACAATAATTTTGACGAAATGTATTTTTAAAACTCATAACAACTTATTACTTTTAGATTAAATAAATGAATTCAAACAATAAGATGAAAATTTATTTTATATTTTTGTTATTAAACATGACAAATATAAATTATTTTAAAAATGTCATTATGACAGTTTGAAAAAGCATATTTATGTCCCTCAGTCATAAAATTGCAAATAATAAAACGTAAATATTTTTGCTTTAAAGAGTAAAAGGTCATCGCTCTAAAGTTCTTAAGAAAAAAATAATAAACTATTTTAAACTAGTTTAATAAAAAACAAAATTGAGCGTGACACTCACTATTGCTTAGAGATAATAATTTATTAAGTTTTTTTCGTGTTCCTTTTTTATTTATTTATTTTTTGCGTTCATTTTATGTACATGATAACAGTTGTCTTATTTAAAAAAGTTTTAGTTTATTGCTATGTATTTCAAGCACACGTCAAACTAGGTGAACACAAAGTCTAATCAAATTATTTTATATCATTTGTATATTAAAACATTAAGCACCAGGCAATTAAATTGTATTAGAATAGGGAAATAAAAGAAATTCTAAATGATATTTTATCAGTAGTTGCTATATTAAAAACAAATTGAACACCACATACACAGGTGAATAAAAACCATATCCACAGTTGTCGTTCTTTTTGGAAAATAATAAACATTTTTTTAAATTAAGTAATTTTAAAATAATCAAATGTCCAATTAGATATTTATTATAAATATTTATGCAAAAACTTGCCACTATTTTTCATTAAAATTTTTAACAAATGAATATTGATTTATTTAGTCTATATATTGAATTTAATGTTTTAAAACGTTTATGCATATAATGCATAATTTAAAATAGTTTTTTATACAGTATAAGTTTATAGTAAATTTTTATTGTATGTATTTCGATTAAGAAAATAAGTTTTTGTCACGTAGACCAAAACAATATATTTAATTAAAACCAAAACAACTCCCTAATATAAAAATCTAATTTTTAGGAGTTGATTAGAGGGTAAACAATTTAATGCAAATAATAAAAAAAGAAATATAAGACCTTTTTTCATATTTTGTTAATATATCAACAACAAATTAAAATTTCATGGTTAGATTGTGTTAATAAACTTGAATTTTATATTATCATAATGATATTTTATTATGAAAATGTCTAGTCACAATGATTAGGGCAATGAAATGCCTAAAAGATAACGGTTAAATGTTAACACAAACAAACATTCCAATAAGAATTTAATAAACTCAAAAGTTTGACATCTGAAAACAATAACATAACATTAAGTACTATTGCATACAACTCTGTTTATGTTATAGGCATACAGAGATGTTAAATATACTATAAAGACTGGGTTGTTTTTTCAACAACAACGTGCACTTAATTAAAATCCTACCGCACTGCATACTATTAAGTGCAGTGTTTATTTATTAAAAATCGAAAAACGAAATAAGTTAAATGCATAAACTATAACTTAATAAATAAGTATTCAATTATTTATTATTAAATAAACGTGTTAAAAAGTCATCGAAAAAAAACACTAAAACATGTGTATTATTGCGTAATAAAAAATAAAATAAAATTTTCACTTTAATAAAAACAAAATGTTAAGAACACAAATAAATTCCCTTAAAAGGGGTTCAAAACTGATGATGCAAAGATCATCATCATCATCTTCAACAACAACATCATCACCGTCAACATCATTATTAATGAAATATTGTAATAATTTATATAAAATTAATAACAAATCTGTGATATGGAGTAGACATCAGGCGTTGGCGGCTGTTTTATTAGATAATTTGTGTAATAATAATCTAATATTTGAACAATTTAAGAAACGGGTACGAGTACCCAGATTAAAATTAAATAAAAATTTTCTCATTTAAATTTAGGGGGGTTACTTGACCTTGACTATTAAATTTTTCATTCAGAAAATTAATTAAAAATAGTATAGTGACTTTGAAACCCGGAAGTAATTTAAATATTTGATTTATTTTCTATTTTTTTATAGGTGTTTGGTTTGGGTAATAAAACTTATGAACATTACAACAAAGTTGCCATATATGTTGATAAACGTTTGGAAGAATTGGGTGCCACTAGAGTTTTTGAACTTGGTTTAGGTGATGATGATGCCAAGTAAGTACATTTGTTTAAAAACAATGTGAAAATAAATATAAAATTTTATTTTTTGTTCGTTAGCATTGAAGATGACTTCATTACTTGGAAGGATCGCTTCTGGCCTACCGTTTGTGACTTCTTTGGCATTGAAGGTGGCGGCGAGGAAGTACTCATACGTCAATTCCGTTTATTGGAACAACCTGATGTACAACCCGATCGCATTTACACCGGTGAAATTGCCCGTTTGCATTCCATGCAAAATCAACGTCCTCCCTTTGATGCCAAAAATCCCTTCTTGGCTCCCGTCACTGTTAATCGTGAATTACACAAAGGTGGTGATCGTTCTTGCATGCATATAGAATTAAATATTGAAGGTTCTAAAATGCGTTATGATGCTGGTGATCATGTTGCCATGTATCCTATTAATGACAAAGATTTAGTCGAAAGATTGGGTAAATTGTGTCAAGCTGATTTAGATACAGTTTTCTCTTTGATTAACACTGATACGGATAGTAGCAAAAAACATCCCTTCCCCTGTCCTACTACATATCGTACTGCCTTAACGCATTATTTGGAAATAACTGCCATACCAAGAACGCACATTTTAAAAGAATTGGCTGAATATTGTACCGATGAGGCTGATAAGGAATTTTTACGCAATATGGCTTCAATTACTCCTGAGGGTAAAGAGAAATATCAAAGTTGGATTCAAGATTCTTGCAGAAATATTGTACATATTTTGGAGGATATAAAATCGTGTAAACCACCAATTGATCATGTTTGTGAATTGTTGCCACGTTTGCAACCACGTTACTATTCGATTTCATCGTCTTCTAAGGTAAGTTTAAAAATAGGTTTTTTATTTTACTTACATATGTATATATTAAATAGAAAATGTATTAAATACAAAAATGTTAAATACTTTTGATTTTAAGTTGCTATTGATACTAATGTACGCTTGTAACGAATACTCAAAGTTTTACAAAATTATATATTTATAAGCTTGTATTTTTCACAAGTTTTAAATTCTTTAAGTATATGAAGTTACCTCCGAGAGATATCTTCTGTTAATAGAGTCTGTTTAGTAGGTTTTATTTAAATTAAAATAAGTATATTTTGTCTATAGTAAAGAAAAGTGTAAAAATTGTAGGCGGTTTAGACATAAAGTGTGTGAAAGCCATTGTATAAGGATTTCGGAACCATATAGTTTGTATTGAGAATTTATTTTAGATCTGGGAAATTTGAATAAAATTATAAGAATTCTAGCATTAGCTACCTAAAAAAATTTTTTGTTTGGGTAAAATTATTTAATCAGGATCGGTTGAAAAATTTGCATAAAATTCAGCTATAATTGCCGTTTGTCCTTAATAATGATTCTTAGAGGACGTTACTACTGTAAATAATTTTATTGCTTATTATATTTTAACAAAATGAATAGATACTTACCCCGCATGGTGCTATATTAATACTTGTTGATTTATTTTGTTCCTTATTGCCACTTATCCTATGTTTTGTAAATATTTTAAAAGAATTGAAACCATTTTATATTTATTTCATTGATTTTTACTTTAAAGATATACACATTAGAATAACGAAAGATTCACATTTTTAATTTATTTTTTGATTTTCTTTAATTTTTACGACTTTAATTTTTTTCCTACGAGAAAATTATATTTTTTATTTACACTCAAATTCCTAACACCTTTTACAAATTTTTTTATTTGATATTTATTTCTCTTGATTTAATGATATTTTTATTTTATATTATACATATATTTTTACAAGGCACAGACAGGCTCCTTTTAAACAAACCCCCGAATAAACACTTTACAGAAAACAACTGATATAAATAATTAAGCACTTTGATTTTTCTTATGCAATTTATTTATTGCATTCATTTTATTACACTTTATTTTTTAATTTGGAACAATTTTTGCATAAAATGCTCCTTTTTACTAATTTTAAACACACACAAACACATACATACATACGTATTAAACAAACGACACGTACCGACAAATTTTTATGATTATGGAATTAAAATATTTTCTATTGGCCTTAATTTTATTACATCAAAAAACACTTATTATTTATCAAAAAACAAATATTAAACAATTAATAAAACATTTTCACCAATTTCTGCCATAATAGCTCAAAGAAACGTACAAACCGAAAAATACCGCGAAACTGATCGTCGTTTAGTTTTACTATAAGAACAAAAGGAAAAGGAAAACGTATGACAAAATGGCTGTTGAATTTAAAAGAATGAAAGAATTAGTGATGGGTAAATAAGCGATAACAAAATGTAAATTAAAGTAATAAGTATCGATATGTTAAAGGAACAGGAAATGTGTTTAAGTGAATATTAAAATCGAAATACATTCTAATTGGATTTTTTATATTTATTAGAACATAACTAATAAAAAGCGTTAAAAAAATTTATTAATCTAATTAGAATTTGTAAGGGAAACTTTCTTAAAGCAACTATTTTCAATTCTATATTAAATTTATTTATTATATTTCCTTCTTTTCAATAGCTCTATCCCACAAATGTTCACATTACTGCTGTTTTGGTTCAATACAAAACGCCCACTGGTCGCATTAACAAGGGTGTAGCTACCACTTACTTAAAGGAGAAACAACCATCGTCCGGGGAAGTTAAAGTGCCAGTCTTCATACGTAAATCACAATTCCGTTTGCCTACTAAACCGGAAACTCCCATTATTATGGTTGGCCCTGGTACTGGTTTGGCTCCATTCAGAGGTTTCATACAAGAACGTCAATATTTGCGTGATGAAGGCAAAGTTGTTGGTGATACTATACTCTATTTTGGTTGCAGAAAGAAGAGTGAAGATTTTATTTACAAAGAAGAATTAGAGGAATATGTTGCAAAGGGTACATTGACATTGAAAACGGCATTTTCACGTGATCAAGAAAAGAAGATTTATGTCACACATTTAATCGAAGAAGATGCTGATTTATTATGGAAAGTGTTAGGCGAAAATAAGGGTCATTTCTATATTTGCGGGTAAGTTTATTTCATTTTTTTTTTTTTAAAGATAATAAAATTATTAATTTAATTATAAAATTTTTATTTTAGTGATGCTAAAAACATGGCTGTAGATGTTAGAAATATTTTAGTTAAAATTCTATCAACCAAAGGCAATATGAGCGAAGCTGATGCTGTGCAATATCTTAAGAAAATGGAAGCACAAAAACGTTACTCAGCCGATGTTTGGAGTTAAATGTGACAAATCATCATTATCATCTGTTTTAAGTCATTTTGTTTGGAGGCTTTAAGCCTTGTAGTAGAATATTGTTCTGTTTTTGTCGTGTGATGGCTCTTTAAAACTGAAAGACACACAGCATTCCTAATAATTCAAAGAGCCATTTAAAAAAAGTCCTAGCGCTTTTTTACTTATATACAAATTCTACTTTATGACTAGACTTCCATTTTGTATGTGTGTGCTTTTATTTAACTATTAAAAACTATTAAAACAATTTTTTAATTTTTATTTTAAATTAAATTTAAGTGTATATTATTATTATAAAATAAGTTTATAGAAAAAAAGCTCTTCCGGTTTGGGAATATTTTCCACTTTTTTCGAAATGACCATAATTTAAATTAATTATTTAATTGAGTAATAATCTTGAACAAGTGTAAAATACACATGATACTATTTTTATAATGCAATGAATTTTTTATTAGTGTTTGAATGTTTTATTTTACATCTAAAATGAAGAAATTTTATAACTAAAATGAAGAAATAAATAAATTTATATATTTTTATAAAAATATTAACAAGTTGTTAACTATTTTTTAACATATGATGTATTCAATGTGATATACACAATTTTATATAAAAAATGCTTAGTTTAAATTTTAATATGTGTAGTTAATATTTGATATTAAAATTACATGAAGTAAACACAGGAAATAATAAAAGTTAATAGATACAAATATCTACTATCGATATATTCTGCAATTTGTTAGCACTTTTTCTTATATGAAACGTTTATAATTTGGTATCACTTTTTCAATTCTTTGCCTATAGATGTCCGTTCGGCTTCATTTTAGTTTCATTAAGGATTTCGCGCGCGCTTTACCTCGAATATGCTAACTAGTGGAAAAATGCAGAAAATTTTATAAATTAATAATATTTAGTGTTAAAAACGATGTTAGATCAATACTATAAAAGGAAACTACTGTAGAATTTTGTTTCTCACAACATAATGTTGCTCGTCTTGTGTATGACACCTTGCAGGAAGGGATAAATGTATTATGGTACAAGAGACTCTGCTTTCAAGACACCTCTGATTAGTTGGTTGCTGAAATTGTGAGACAATGTGAAGGTAATTTTGAATTTATAAAAAGCAAGCTTTTAAATTACATGCACCATAATATTAATAGGAACTCTTAATATCCTGTAACATTAGATGCCTCAATAGCTGACTGTTAATATTTTAGTAGTATGGGTTCCATAATACGTAAAGGAACTCTTAATCCCCTGTAAAATTAGATGCCTCAATAGCTGACTGTTAATATTTTGATAGTGTGGGCTCCATATAGTGTATTCTTATTGGAAATTAAACCTTAAGGCTTTAAGCAAAACAAGTAATCTTTTACTTAAATTAAATTTATTTTCTGAGTTAATAGAACGTTATATGTGGAAATAGTGCTATTAAATTGTGGCTCTACACAATAAATTATAGATTTTCATCAAAACACGCTTACGATATTTTGACGGTCTGGGCTCGATATGTTGATTTATATATCTGTATAAAGAAATAATTATTTTGTCTTAAAGTATTAAAAATATAATTTTTTCACTAGAAATTTATCACCAGAAATAAATTTTTTACAAAAAATTCACTTTTTCATTGAAAATTCTTTTAAGAAATACTTTTTCAATTAAAATTTAATTTTTCCACATTTTCGTGAAAAAGTTCACTTCTTTTTTACCAAAAAAAAAAAAAAAATAAAAACACCCTCACTGAAAATTAAGTTTTTCACTGAAAATTAAGTTTTTTACTAAAAAATTAAGTTTTCACTGAAAATTTAATTTTTCACTTAACATTGAATTTTTCACTTAACATTGAATTTTTCACTAAAAATTTAAATGTTCTCTAAAAATTGAAATTTTCTCTAAAAATTGAAATTTTCTCTAAAAATTGAAATTTTCTCTAAAAATTGAAATTTTCTCTAAAATTGAAATTTTCTCTAAAAATTGAAATTTTCTCTAAAAATTGAAATTTTCTTTAAAAATTGAATTTTTTTCTAAAACTTTAATTTTTCTCTAAAAATTTTATTTTTCACTAGAAATTAAATTTTTTACTAGAAATCCAATTTTTCACTATAATTTCAATTTTTCGCTAAAAAAAACTAATTTTCACTAAAAATTAAATTTTTCACTAAAAATAAATTTTTTCACTAAAAATTAAATTTTTCACTAAAAATTAAATTTCTCTATAAAAATTAACTTTTTCACAGCAAATTCAATTTTTCACAAAAAATTCTATTTGCACGCAAAATTCAATTATTTTTCCATTAAAAAAAATCGAAGAAAATTGATTTCACTTTTTATGTAATTTAAAAATACATTTTGTTATGGAAATTTACATACAAAAAGTTAATAACCCAAACATACATTATTTTTTTGTGAATACTGTAGTTATGCTTAAAAATTAGAAAAAAAAAATCGACAAAAAATGTTTGAAATTTGGAAAAAATTTTATTTCTATATTTTAGGAAAAAATTTTTTCAAAAAAAATATTTCCAATTTTATGTGTCAGTAGAAACAATATTTAATTATTTTCATAGATTTAAAAATAAAAAATCATGTATAATGTTTCTTCAGATAAGTAATTTATTCATCGGATATGTATAGGTAGTAAAATTTTTGAGACAACACAGAAATGCAGTCAAAAGTATTAATTCCGGCAAAAAAAAAAAAATACAAATAAAAATCTTATCGATTAATCTTTAATATGTCGCTACTATTTCTTATAAGAATTACAACAAACTTGGCAGCACTTTATCAATAATTTTATTTCTTGTTGATAGCAGCCCTGTCTTAACTAATTATTTATGTTTATCGCGCGCGTTTTGCATCGAAATTTGCAATCTGCAGTAAAAAATGTGAAATAAATTATTTTATTTGCAAATTTCTTTGAAAAGTGTTTAAAAAATATTTGAAACCATGACGGATCGTCGCAAAGATATGTGGAAGCTGTTGTACAGTTTAGTAAATCGCAATGAGACTGAACTGAATGATGTGTTTGTATTCGTCGATGATATTTTGTGCAAGGAACCAAGTTTAATAAGATATTCGGTGAAGGAGAGTACAAATCGCTTCCAAGACACTTTCATTTTGTGGCTGGTGAATAAATTGGTAAAGTCTTTGAAAGTGGAAAGTGATCAGGATTATGAGTAAGTAATTATAAGTAGTGCAGATGGTTATACATACATACATATGTACATATGTAAGGGGTACTAGAGCGGTAACCGTTCAGTGTTTTTCCCCTAATTTAGAGAAATTGTTTATTTTATTTTGTTGTGCTTTGTGACTTATGTTTACGGATTTAGGTGTTTCTCATAAAAACATATTCCTCTTTTCTCTTTGTAGAAACCACGAAAAGAATCTCAAAGTTCAACGTAAATTATTGAATTCTTGCCTAATCAATCGTGGCGTATTATTTGAAACCTTAATTAAAGCCTATATATCTGCCATAGACCAATTATGTGAAGAATATTCAAAAGCAGACCTCTCCTGTCAGGATGACGTTGAAAATCAGCTTCTAAAAATAACAGCATTTAATTCGGCTGATGATTGTTTACAAGAAATCGATCCAGATTTTTGTTTTCCTACAATTGAAGTTGACATAGATGATGTTGACGATTATGTACAAGCTTTGTTGCAAGTTCTTCATCATGGCCTATTTGTAGGTTATACCAACTATTCGCAGACATTTGAAAATTCTTTACTTGTAGTACTGAAGGCTTTAAAAGAATGTGATTTTTCTACAAAACTCTATTGTTTGCAATACTTGGGTAGAGTCTTTCAAAAAGTGCCTACATTGAACTCAAATCTGCAGCATATGTACGAGCTTAGTCTAAGGGCCTTAACCATGATGTGGAATTATATGCCCATATGGTTAAACAATAATTGTGTTGCTTTGAACGCATTGGAGGATTTCGCAGAAGAATCCAGCAGTTTTTTGAAAATTTTAAAAAGTTTACAACATCACGTTGAGCAGAAAGAAATACTGACTCGTCATTGTTTTTTGTTAATGGAGTACATTTACGAAATACATCAATGGCAACGTTTTCGCATGGGACAACAAAGTGCCCAAAATTTGGTGGAGCTTTTTAAAACCTTAGTGGATTTAATGTTTCAATTGATCAATTCCTCCACTATACTCAAGGATCAGCAAGGAAAATTTTGTAATTTATTTTGGCGTGTGGTAGAAGATTATCCCTTCGTTTTACGTCTTTTACCAGCCTATTTGCAAAATAATAAAGATTCTTCTCATCTGGAGAAATATTTAAATTTTATTGAAATAAAAGTTTTGGAATTTTTGAAAATGGAAACTTGGAAAACAGCACAGTTTGAAATAGCCAAAGAATGCTTAAACAGTTTGAAAATATGGGAACATATTTATCAACATCAGCAACAATTGACAGAAGCAAAAAATGTTTCCACCATTAATCACTTTAAATCTGCAACTCATTTTAAAATACCTGTTAATATAAAATATGATAAATGGTTGACACCTTTAGAATTATGGTGTTCCAAACATAGTTATTCGAATCGCATATCTGCTACAGAAATTGGTGAAATTACCATAGCCGCTTTCCTATTGCAAATCAATGTGATTGCCACACAATTACCCTCTCAAATACAAACAAAATTATTGGAAATTGTTTTGAAACCCACAAAAAATCTTAAAGATGATAACTCTAATTTGGAACTTTCTTTGGAAATGTTAACTTTCATAGATAATCTAAAAAGCGAAAATGCAAATAGCAATATTAAAAATGTATTAAAAACTGTGGGGAAGCAAATATTTTTATCCAACAAAGAACAAGATAATTTGATTTTGAAATTTTCTTCCTGTCTGTCGAATTTTGTTGCAAAACAATGGCTAAACATGGAGTATATAATGAAAGAGTTTCTTATTGCCAATCTAAAAGTGAAAG
The DNA here is from genome assembly GCA_001735545.1 of Phormia regina. Taxonomy (NCBI): domain Eukaryota; kingdom Metazoa; phylum Arthropoda; class Insecta; order Diptera; family Calliphoridae; genus Phormia; species Phormia regina. The sequence continues at coordinate 13,930 of MINK01172305.1, forward strand.
AAGTCTACACAAATTTTCTGGAACTGTTGAGCTGTTTTAATGCGGAAACCAAAGAGATTGTGTTGGTAAAAAAATTAAATTTTTCTGCAAGTATTTGTAAAGCAAACTGTACAGAATTATTTAAAATGGAAGTTATATGTGCAAAATGTTTCAATAATTCTTTACAATCAACACAAAATATAATGGAGTTTTCGGAAAAAGAAATAAACGTAATAAGTGTCAAGACTAATGTCTCATCAGCAGTCTCCTGTAATGAAAAATTACCTACAGATATGAAAGCTCTACTTATACAACAACTATTTGTTAATCAAGAATTACATCTCATAAACAATCATTTAACTTATTGTCACATCACTTCAGAAGAATGTCTAAAGGCTGTCTTTTCCCTAACAGATATGACAAAACTTTATTTGCCGACCGTATCTTCCGTATTGGCAAAGTTTATACTAAATGAACCACAATTTATTAATCAACTTGCAGCTGCGGTTTTGAAAAAAGTTGTGGAATCATTACAGCCAACACAAACAGCTCAACATCAAAAAATTATTTTAGAAATTATTAGCTGTTGCACACAAAGTAGTCTACTTACGGAACATTGGCTATTTCACTTCTTCAAAATGACATTCTTTTATCTTCTACATCCGGAATCGAAAGTGGTCCATGAGGCTATTTTAACGGCTTGCGAGATGTGTAGTGTTTATAATGTACAGCCCATACAATTGTGGAATTGGTATAAAAGAGATGCTTTAAATTTGATAGTAAAGCTTATGATTTATGTTTATCTTAGTAGAGGCGTACGAATGACCAGATCTTTGAAAGCGGTAAGTGACAACATTATTTTTTTAATGAATATTTTTAAAATTGCCAATGATTGTTTTTTTTTTTTTTAATTTCAGTTTACCAAAATGCTTGGCTTTTCCTGTGTACAGGAATTTATTTGCAAATACTATCGTCTCTTAGTTACTATGATTTTGCCTTACTGTGTTAAAGCACCCCTGTGCAAAGGTCTTATAGTTAGTATTTCAAAAATAACTCGTAAACCTGTAACCAATTTATTTGTGGTATCATTTCTACGCATTTACACGCATATATATTTAACCGAAGATTCAGAGATTGGCAATGCCTGCATTGAATTTATTGGAAAATGTACTGGAGCCAGTTTAAGTAAATTAATGAATACTGATGTCAAGGTAAATGAATTTTGAATTTGGAAAAGTAACTTTGAAATTAAATAAACAAAAAAATTTTCATTTGTCTCATCGATAGCAAACAGTTTCGGAATTTCTTGTGTATTTTAATCGCAGTCCTACTTTTGTCATGCAAGCCTTCCAATGTTTGTTGCCCAATGAAGTTGGCGCTAGTACTTCAACTGCTGTAAAGAAATCTCATAAAAGTGCTACACATGAATTTGCTAATTTTATAACTGATCGATTTTTGGGTGTTATAACATATTTTCAAACTTGTTTGGCAGAACCAAATTTTGAAAAACCTCTAAAAGAAGAAACCCTTTACAGTTTGGGACAAATAATGCGTTTAATAGGATCTAATAATGTTACACAATTTCGTTTTAAAATAATAGCCATGTTAAGTTTTGTTCTCACTCTCAATGATCGTAATTTACAAAACATTTGTCTCAAGATATGGAATATATTTTTGCATATTGTTAATACTCAGGAATTGGGTCCTTCCCTAAGCCGTATAGTTGCTTCATTGCAACCTTTGATATCTACAAATCCCCAGGAGATAAATGATATTTATGATTATTTGATAATGAAAAATGATAGTTTGTTGGGTGTTTATATACCAGATCTGTATTTCTTGGAGGATATGCCAGAAGTCAAGCCAAATATACGACAATATGTGGCTCGTCAAACTGAGATTTTAAATATCGAACGTAATGGTGTAGCAGACAAATTAGGTTTTCTCTATAAACAAGTTTGCAATGAAAATTTACAAGTGCGCATTTATGGCTTAAATTATATGAGGTCATTTATAGCCAAATATAGAGCCGAAATAAATAACATGATTTTGGATACTGTACCAGTAGATCCACTAATCGAACAAATAGTGGATGAACTGATGAAAGGATGTAGACATGACGACCGCAATATGAGTTTAGCCTCAGCCAAGTGTTTGGGTGAATTAGGTGCCATTGACCCCAGTTATATGTCCGCAAATTTTTCGTTTATGAATTCTGCTGAAATCTCTTTGAGTATACATACCGATGATTTTGCCATAATGGCCTTAACAGAACTTTGCAAGGCCTATCAGTTTCAAAAGGATACCAAATACGTAGATAACTTTTCTTTAGCCATACAAGAAACTTTATCGGTATTTGGTGTATCTCCTAAAGAAAATAAAAAGCTTAATGTTTGGGATGCTCTTCCGACGAGAATGCAACAAGTAATGGAACCTTTACTTACCTCCTGCTATACTGGCTCCAGACGAGAGAGTAAATTCACCGAACATCCTTTATTTGAAAGTAGTCTATGTCGCAGTTATGAAGATTGGTCATTTGCCTGGGCTTGTCGTTTAATTGAAATGGTACAAACCGATGAAACAAAGCATCTGCTTAATTCCTATAAGCCCAGCATTAAAAGAGATACTAATATGTTGGCCATATTTTTCCCCTACATACTTTTACACGCCTTACAAGAATGTCCCCAAGAAAAAGCTCAACAAATCTATGAAGAATTTATGTCAGTTTTTAACTTTTGCAGTCGTGATAACTCTTCACAACAAGAAATGGAAGTATCTGGTTATAGAGAATTTAAATCTAGCAAATATTCTGCTGATCGTATTCCCTTGGAAACAACAAATTCTGAACAATTTGAAACATCAGAAACTTTAACACAAACTTGCACAAAACTCTGTTCAGAACAAATGGATTTTCTACAAAGATGGATAAGAGAATGGCAAAAAGTAAATATGGTGGGTGGTAAATTAACACAAACCGATGATCGTTTTAAAAATATTCATGACTTTATAAAGAAATTCAATAAAGCTTTGATATCGAAAGCTAATTACAATTCGGGAGAATATGCCAGAGCTTTAATGTATTTAGAAGAGTATATTGAAGAACAATCGTCAGTAAGGCTACAAGAACAACTGTCATTTCTTATTGAGATTCATGGTAAATTAATGGATTCGGATTCTGTAGAGGGAGCAGTTTATATGAAAAAATCAAATATGTCATTAGAAGAAGAAATTTTAGTTAATCGTTTGATTGATAAACCAGAAGAGACAATAACTTGTTATGAGCAATTGTTATCAAAAGATGATCATCAAATAAATCAGGATCATATTAAAGGTAAGTAAAAATTTTATAATTTTAGAATTTGATTATTATAACAATTTCACAGCAATACTTAAAAAAATATTTATTTTATATATTGATTCTTAATAATTTACTCGTCAAAAAGGTATGATTGATTGCTATCTACGTATGGACAATCCCGAAACCGCCCTACTCATTACCGATGGTCTTTGGCAAAAGTTAGCCGATCAATATACCGACGATTACTTCAAAGAATGTAAATCCGAATTGCTATGGCGTTTAGGACGTTACGATGAATTGCAAGAGTTATTAGAGGATTCAGTTGTGAAACGTAAAACTACCAATTGGAACATACAATGTGCTGAGTCCTTTTTACTTTTCCGACAACCAAACGATACTCAACAACAAACCTATGAAAATTTTCTAGAACAACTAGACGTTATACGTTCCAATGTGGTTAGCTCTATGAGATCATGTTCCGTGGTAACGGGAAATTCCTATACACATTCCTATGATGAAGTTATACGTTTACATCTTTTAAATGAACTAGAGAATAATAAACAATTAATCAATCAAATTAAAAAATATACCACCTCAAATAATAGTAAGGAGAGATCAGAAACTCAAGTAACGGAAATGTGCCTTAGAGAAATACAAGAGTTCTTTGCCAGCTGGGATGCTCGTTTAGAAGTGTTACAACCTTCTGCACGTGTTTTAGAACCCGTATTTTGTTTCCGGCGTAATTTACTTTTGGAAAGTCAACGAATTATTCGTCAAGATTTAATAACCAACAATAATTTAATCGAAAAAGTAAATGAGAAAATTAATGATCATCTTGTAAAATTATGGCTGCGTACTATACACATGAATCGTGAAGCCGGCTGTTTGCAACAAGCTCAAATTTCCATAATGAAAGCAGAACAATATAAGCCCGTTACATTATTTTTGGAAAAAGCTAAACTTTTGTGGCAAAAGGGCGATCAAAGTAATTGTTTTAAATTGCTAGAGGAAAATATAAAAGTTCTGGAAACTAAATGTGAAGGTGACTTACGAAAACTGGATACGGCCAGTAGACAACTTTATGCTGAATCAAAATTTTTACAAGCTTCTTACAATGCTGAATCTATGAATATTTGTTCTGAATTGAATTTACGTTACTTTAAAGAAGCCATTGCTGGCAATCGTACCAGTGAGAAATATTTAGTACACTATTCCCAGTATATGGAAAAAATTTATGACTCCTTTAGTCGTGATCATAAGGAATCGGAAAATGGCTGTCGTCTATTGTTGGATATAATGCTGAACTATGCTAAATCTCTAAAATATGGCTACGCCAATGTATATCAGTCATTGCCTCGTTTACTCAGCATATGGTTGGATTTTACATCCCAATTAGTAACCATGACTGAGTCCAATCAAGCATCTGATTCCAGCCAGATCTCAAAAATAAATTTGTTTCAAGAATTGGCCAAGAAAATGAATGATATGATTAATAATTGTGTTAATATGTTGCCTACATCTATATTTTATACCGCCTTCTCTCAACTACTTTCACGTATTTGCCATCCTTCAGCAGATGTTTTTAATAACTTAAGAAACATTTTCATTAAACTCATCGAACATTTTCCTCAACAATCTCTATGGATGTTATTACCCATTTTTAAATCGTGTCACAATTCACGCATTAAACGTTGTCGTCTCATCTTTACTGATGCTCGTCTTAATAAACCCGCTTTTCAAAAATTACTTACAGATTTTAATATGTTGGCCGAACGTTTAATAGAGTTAACCGATAAAGAAGTTACATTTGATCGTACTTATGAATTAAGCGGTTTGGTACGACAACTTCCTAGACTCTTTGAAGATAGTAATTTCTCTAAAATTATGTTGCCTTTTGAAAAATTCATGCAACCCTCATTCCCCATTACCTCAACAGCTGAATCTTTAAATTTGAATACCTCAATATCTCCCGATACCACAGCAAATTCTTCATCCTCTGTACCCAGTAATCCATTTCCAAGTTGTTGTGTTTATTTGTGTGGCATCAGCGAAGAAGTTGTTGTTTTAAGATCTGCTGCTAAGCCTAAGAAAATTACCATTGAATGTAGTGATGGTGTTAAGTATAATGTTATGGTCAAACCTAAAGATGATTTACGCAAAGATTTCCGTTTAATGGAATTCAATGGTTTAGTAAAACGTTATCTGCATCAAGATTCAAAGGTGAGTTTTATGAAAATTTCAATAAACACAAATATTTTAATTGTAATTTTATAATTTAGAGTTTTGAGTAGAGAAATTAAATATGTATACTCGAATTATTTATCTGGTTATTCTTATAAAATTTTATTCATAATTTTCAAACTTTAAACTTTAGTTAGAAATTTAAAATTTCGAAAATTTGATTTTGATTTCAAAATAATTTTTGTTTGTTTTTTTTTTTTATTCAAATATATATTATATATTTTGATAGCTTGAAAATACTTAAAATTTCAATTTATATTTTCAATTCGTATAGGCCCGTCATCGTCGTTTGCGCATACGCACTTACGCTGCTATACCTTTCAATGAAGAATGTGGATTGGTCGAATGGCTACCCAATCTTAATTCCTTTAGAGGCATTTGTGTGTCCATGTATCGTATGCGTGGCTTGGGAATACCAGATCGTGCTCTACGACAATGTGCTTTACCAAAAACAGATCCAATTGAAAAGAAAAGAGCTATGTTTACAGATGTTTTACTGGCACGACATCCACCCATCTTTCACGAATGGTTTAAACAACGTTTTCCCTCACCACATAGTTGGTATCAAGCTAGAAGCTCTTATGTCAAAACTATTGCTGTAATGTCTATGGTTGGTTATATTTTGGGATTGGGGGATCGACATGGTGAAAATATACTCTTCGATGAAACAAACGGTGATGCAGTACATGTTGATTTCAATTGTCTTTTCAATCAAGGTGAATCATTTGCATATCCAGAAATTGTACCTTTTCGCCTAACGCACAATATGGTATTTGCTATGGGCCCCTTGGGAGTGGAAGGACTATTTCGTAAATGTTGTGAAATTACTTTGCGAGTATTAAAGGATGAATCGAAAACATTAATGTCAGTCTTAAGGCCATTTGTTTATGACTTGGGTGCTATAAATCGTTTAAAAGGTAAAACACCTGCTGGTTTAGAAATAACCGACCCAAAAGCTATTACCGATGTTAAACGTATAGAAGAAAGATTACAGGGTTATGTAAGTATTATAATATTTTTAAAAACACAAACAAAAATAACACAGAAATATGAAATTATTTCTTCTTCAGGTTAAAAGAACTTTGGGTAATAACATGCCTTTATCAACAGAAGGCCAAGTAAATTTCCTTATAAATGAAGCCACTGATATAGATAATTTGGCTTCAATGTATATAGGCTGGGGTTCCTATATATAAAACTAAAACGGCTGTGTATTCTAAATTGTTATAAATAAATAAGAAAAAAACTTTTGTTACCTATAATCCAAACAGCATAATTTAACATGTTATAAACAAATAACGCCACCACACAATAAGTACTTAGATATATATAACGTTCTTACTGCAATTCTGTCACATAACCTAAATGAACTTTTGGTATTTAAATTCGAAAATGGTTATAAAGAATATAGGGGAAGAAATATATTAAAGATCCGTATGTAAAAATTTAGCGCAAGTACTTTCATCATTTCATTGTTTAACAAACCAGTATTGAAGTCTAAAAAGTATGCTGCATTTTCAAAATATTTTTGCTCAACACTTAAAAACAACTAACAAACAACAATTAATAATCTACAGTTTCAAACACTAATCATAATCATAATACCTAAAAATATCTCATCTAACATTAAATATTTATAGACATTTTCAGTTTAACGGTTACGGTTCATTCGGAAATATCGGTAACAATTCGTTCGTTCGTCGTTCAATATTATAACCTAGTTAGTCATATTTACGGCTACATGAACTTTTTTAGTTTACTAAAACAAACGATTTTAGATTCGTAAAAAATGTACATTAATAAATACACAAAGTTGAAACATTTTTAACTTTTCAACACCTAAACAAGTCACTCAACTAATTAACAACTAATAATAACTAATTAACTAACATATTAAAAACTTAACATATTCATCAATCATAAACACAACTAATTATATATTTATTATAACAATGTTTAATCGAAATAATCGGTATCGGTATAGTGTATAGTGTATAGTGTTCGTTCGTTTCGGTTACAGGAACTTTTAAAAAATGCATAAAATTATAGACTTTAGATTCGTTAAAATAACGTCGCGAGTGCTATTAAAGACTACTGTATATCTATTCATATTAAACCAAATTCAAGATTTCTTTCAAGACTCAAGATTTTTATCAAGACTTTACAAGACTATTTGTGGTGGTAAGGTAAGTGGTAGTGCATATAATTTCCGACAATTTACAGACAATATAAATTTTTTTTCGGACATTACAGTTTTTCTTTTTTTAAAAAGAAAAACTTTTTTGTCTATTGTTAAGTATTGAGAAATAATAAGAAAAAATAATAATCTATTAGATGCGTTTTTATTAAAAAGCAAATAAAATAAATTGTTATTATCTGTTTTTTGTTTTTAATTAATATTTTTTAATATAATTTTAATATAGATATATTTCGGAATATTAAAAGCTATAATCGATAAATGATTGAATGGTGTTTTTATATTTCATTTAATTTAAAATTTACATTTGTTGTAGAATTGTTTTTTTTTTCTGTATTTGCTGAATCGAATTTGAGTCGTTCCATAGATATAATAGTCATGGGAACGTTCATATTTTTAGGCTGATGCGGATTTAGAATAAGGGAAATTTCGCCCTTAATGAAAAAAATTATCAAAAATACAAAAAATACACTTTATCACTTGATATTCTTTTGAAATTTTTAAAACATTTTAATTTTTTATTTCACTAGAAACAATTTTTGTAAATTTTGATATCAAAATTATATCGTTTTCAGTAACATAATATGATACTATAATCGGCACTCAAGATAATATCGTTATTGCCATTGGATACCATTCATTTAGGACTTCATATTATTAATTTCATCTTTTTAGGTTCATAATTACAAAAAAAAAAAAAATCAAAAAGTACCATTAGAAGAATAAAAAAGTAACATAAAGGCCGCTCTTGTGAATTTTTTCCCATATACGACCATATATATTTAATTTCATGTTTCTAGGTTAAATATTACAGGAAGTTCAAACAGTACCACAAAGTCCCCTGTTATGGATTCTCATTCACTTAGGACCACATAACCCTAATTTCATGTTTCTATGTTCATAATTTTAGATAATTCAAAAAAGTACTATTAAAATAACAAAAAAAGTACCACAAAATCCCTTATGGATTCTTATTAACTAAAGACCATATATTTCTAATTTCATGTTTCTAGGTTCATAACTATAGAAAATTTAAAAAGTACCATTAGACGAATGAAGAAGTACCACAAAGTCCCCCTTTGTGAATTCTTTCCAACATCGGACCATGCGTTTTTTATTTAAATATTACATAAAATTCAAAAAGTACCATTATTGATTCCTTACTCATAGAAACATATATCTTTAAGTAC
>MINK01172306.1:198-43468 GCA_001735545.1 Phormia regina
ATCATTCTGCTACTGGGGTAGACAGGAACAAACGTTCTCTGACGAGACAGGACAGTTTAGGTAGTACAAACAGTGACAAAGATTCTGACCACCTCGAAGGTCTCAAGAGTTTGAACCTTTATGAGACCGACGAGGAAGACATTCGTATGGAGTCCTCCGAAAGGCTCCACGCAGACGGACAACAACAGAAGGCCCATAACCCCGCAAGGGGAGACAATGGACAAAAGGACAAAGAACAGGACGAATGGAAGAGGTTGGCGGACTACAAACTCTTCTGTATGTCAGGTCGCTGGATGCTCGTGATCCCTCGAACTTGACAACCCGGGAAAAGCGTTTGAAGCGGAAGCATACCTACCACATACAGAGGTATGAAGCTATGCTTAATACTACTGTTGTGAAGGTCAGGACATCCCAGATGACGACCGATAAGAAACACCAGAGTAATTGCTTTTTAGAGGAAATTTGGCAGCCTAGAGCTAAACTGGTTATATAGTTTTATCTTGGATGATCTCTAGTTTTATTCATATCACGATTTTTTCCTATGTGAACATGTTTTTTTGCAGGCTGCTATGTAAAATTTTCAAAAGGATATTTTCTTAAGTTTTTTTCTTTTTTATTTAATTTTGTATAGTTTTAAGGGTATATCATTTGAAAGTTTGAAGTCCTTTATAGAGGAAATTTGACAGCCTATAGCTAAACTGATTAGACAATTTTGTCTTGGATGATTTCTAGTTTTATTCATATGACGATTTTTTCCTTTGTGAACATAGTAGGCTCCTATATTATTCAAAAGTATCATTTTCAAAAGGTAACAGGTAACATTTTCAAAAGGATATTTTCTTAAGTAAAGTTAATGTAATTTAGATATAAGATTCTGAATTTGTAAAAATAATTTAAATTAATATTTAAAGTTTTCAATTAAATGCCTCCTTTTTCAAAAAATATATGCTTCTTTCTCTATTTGACACTATAATTTTATCTTCTTTTTTTAATTTTTATTATTATTTCTCTTTTTAACATTTAATTGTTTGTGTATAAAAAAAAAACAATTTAATGATTTGTATTTATATAAAAAATAGCATTAAGTTATTGTATTTATAAAAAATTGTAGTGTTTAGTGCTGAATATAAAGTTTCTTAATTGAGTTTTTGTGAAAAAAAGTTTACAATATTAATAAAATTATTAAAAAAAGGAAAACTTAATAAAATTAAAAACTAACAAATAAATTAAAGTAAAAGGGTTTAATAATAAAAAAAATATTAAATAAATATTATAAAAACCTTTAATAAAAAGTATTAAAATTAAGTAATAAAAATAAGTTAAATAAATAAATTAATTTAAAAGTAATTAATAAAAAGTATAAAAACTAAACGTGCTGGTTTTTATTTAAAGGCAAAAAAATATATAAAAGTGTTTGTTTTATTTTTATTATATATTTTTTATATATAAATATAAATATATGTTTTTTTTTAATGTTAAATATTATATTTAATAATAATAAGAAAAAAATGAATTCTCTCACACTCTATTTTTTTGCTTTCTCGCTTTTTTTTTTTTTTTTTTTTTTTTTTTTTTTTTTTTTTTTTGGGTTTTTAGTTTTAAAANNCTTTCTCGCTTTTTTTTTTTTGTTTTGTTTCTATTTTTTATTATATTTTGGGTTTATAGTTTTAAAACGAAACAACACAAGAAATGGGATTTAAAATATAAAAAAAAGAACCAAGAGACAAAAAAATAAAAACAAAAAAACCAACAGGAAATAATGAAGAAAATAAATAATGAGGTGAAACTTACCTTTCACACTGCCGCAACGTCCATGATGCTATAATCCATAAAGACACCATAAATACTAGTAACACCGTACCCGGACATATTGTCATTAATGTTTTTAGAACAAATCTAAAAGAGAGAAAGAGAATAACAATAAGAATGAGAAAAAAATAAAATTAAAACATAAAGTAAATTATATAAAAGTGTGATAAAAAAAACAAACGTTAACATGGAAATATGATGTAGATGATGTTGGTGTTAGTGTTGATGATGAAAATTTTATGATGTGCATCATGTTGTATGATTGCTATTATTTAAATTAAAATAATAATAATAATAATAATCATACGCTTAGGTGCACCTACCATGCCTTACATTTATTTTATTACTAAGCGTGTTGGCGTTCCTTTTTGTTGTTTTTTGTTTTGTTTTCTGTCATTATATATTTCAAAATTAAATGTACTTTATATAATTTAAAATTCTTCTTTCAAGTTAAAATGAATTATGTTGTCAGTATGTGTTTTCTTTAGAAGCGAAAGGATCCTTTTAGATTTGCTTAGCAACCATGATAAAAAATGTTTAAATATGAAATAAATCAGTTTTATTTGTATATAATGTCAAGTCACAACTTATGAAGTGATTTCTTTTTTGTTTTAGAAAAACGTAATTACACATTTTTTAGTAAATTATTATAAAGTATAGTTCCTTGAAAATATTTAAGGATTTTTAAAATCCTTTAACATTTTGTTGTGCTAAATATAAATCTGCTTTCAGTTTTTATTCATTAAGTCTAGATTTCTTTTCATAACTAATATTTCGTCCTTAATAAGGTCGTTTTAATCTGGTATATTTTCTTATAACTCAATGAGTTTTGAAATTCTTTCAAAATTAAATTTGACATCCTGGAGCTAAACTGATTATATAATTTTGTATTTGAATTTTGTAAATGACGATTTTTTTCCTATGTGAATATGATTTTTGCAGGCTACTATATAATTGAAAATAAAAATTTAAATTAAAATATAAAATTTTCACAAGGATATTTACTTAAATTTTTTTGGGGCAAAATTTAAATCAAAAATACTATACTATATAGCAGGAATTCTAAGCTTTCATTTAACACTCATATTGCTTTGATAATCACAAATATTTTTCTCAATTTCTTTATGGTTTTAAGGGTATATCCTTTGAAAGGTTGAAGTCCTTTTTAGAGGAAATTTGACAGCCTAGGGCTAAATTGGTTACATAGTTTTATTTTGGATCTTTAGTTTTATTTATATGACTATTTGCATATAGATTATTGCAGGCTGTTATATAACTGAAAGTAAATGGTAACAGGTATCACTTTCAAAAGGATATTTTCTTAAGTTTTTTTTTTTTTTTTGGGCAAAATTTAGATCAAACTTAAATTTAAATCAAACAAATTATAAGCTTTCATTTGACACTAATATTACTATAATAAACACAAATATTTTTTTTAAATTTTTTATGGTTTTAAGGGTATATCCTTTGAAATTTCGAAGTCCTAATTAGAGGAAATTTGACAGCTTAGAGCTTAACTGTTTACATAATTTTAATTTTATTCATTTTTTCTTATGTGAATATATTTTTTGCAGGCTGCTATATAATTGAAAGTGGTAAAAGGGAACTTTTTCAAAAGGATATTTTCTTATGTTTTTTTAAGCAAAATTTAAAAAAAAATATAATATTATACAGCAGGAATTCTATGCTTTCATTAGACACTCATATGAATCTAATATAGTCAAATATTTTTTATTTAATTTTTTATAGTTTTAAGGGTATATCCTTTGAAATTTCAAAGACCTTTTTAGAGGAAATTTTACAGCCTGGAATTAAATTGATTAAACAATTTTGTCCTGGATGATCTATAGTTTTATTCATATGACGATTTTTTCTTTGTGAACATGATTTTTTTAGGCTGATATATAATTTAAAGTAAGTGGTAAAATTTGAATTTATCAAAAGGATAATACTTAAGTTTTTTTGGGGCAAAATTTAAGTCAAACATAATATTATATTGCAGAAATTCTTAGCTTTAATTCGTTTGCAATCCTTTGGAAGCAGAATCCCATATACACTTAATGAGCTAAATTGATTAAACAATTTTTTCCTGGATGATCTATAGTTTTATTCATATGACGATTTTTTCCTATGTGAACATGATTTTTGTAGGCTGATATGTAATTTAAAGTAAGTGGTAAAATTTGAAATTTTCAAAAGGATAATACTTAAGTTTTTTTGGAGCAAAATTTAAGGAAAACATAATATTTTATTGCAGGAATTCTTAGCTTTAATTCGTTTGCAATCCTTTGGAAGCAGAATCCCATATACACTTAAAGAGCGCAGCTATGAGAGTTCAAAGTAATGTATACATGTTATAGAAAAGGTTTAATCTCTGTCGATTTTTGTTCTTTAGTAGAAATTCCAATGTTGATCAAGTTTTTACAAAGAATTTTTGATTGGTTCGATCATATTGCTTAAAATTTATTAATCGAAAAAATTTTCTATTAAATAATAAAAAAGTTGTGTCAATATCTTTATTGAGACAAAAATAGGTTTTGACTTAACAGGAAAAATCATTAAACAGATGTACGGAAGAACAGATATTAAAAGTTGTTTAAAGAAGTCTTAAAATTACAAAAGCCATATTATTTTTTTATTGCCTATTGACTAATTTAAAAATTAAAGCTAAATATTAATGTATTTTTATGAACTTTTCCAAAATTAGGTACTATTTTCGATTCATTCAACCCAAATGTATAGACAGACGGACGGACATTGCCGTTCTCCAAAAAAATGTTTTAGAATTCTAAAAATACATGTGTGGTCATCACTTTTAGATATCACATGTTTCTAAATTAAAAAAAAAAATTATTTAAAATTGGAAAAAATTATTGAACAGACGGACGGACAGATGGACAGAAGGACAGACATTAGAATTATTTAAATGAGTCTTAAAATTCCAAAAATATATTCTTTTTTTATTGTTTATTAACAACTTAAAAATTAAATCTAAATATTAAAGTATTGATATCACTTTTCACTGAAATAGGTGACATTTTCAACCCATTTAATTCCAATGTATAGACGGAAGGACCGACATTATTATTCCGCTTATTTTTACTTACTAATAAAAAGAAATTAAATGTGATCACAAAAGTGCAAATATCATCATTTTCTAAATTATGCATCATTTTCTACCTATTTAACTCTAATGTATAGATGGGCGGACAGACGGATGTATAGATTTTATCATTCTGCTTTATACTTTTGCGGCAAATCAAAAAAAAACCTTTTCTTATACTCTGCTCTATAAGTAACGAAATATATCCTTTCATGAAAGACCACACACCTTTATGTTCTATTTGCTATCATATCACCATGGTAAGAAAGGCCTGGAGTAGTACCAAAGCGATAACATAGTTTTATACCAAAAGTGGTCAAATCACCAAATTGTCTACAGCTAAGACCAGTAGAAAGATATTGGACTCTTGTGAAAAGAAAATTGAATGAAGATTTTAAAAAGAGATGAACAAATTATTCCAAGAAAGTGATCAAAACAACTTAGAAATTTCGAACGGAAGAGTTATCAAAAAATGTCCACGATATCATAAATAATGTTTAAAATTGTAAAACTATATCACTAAACTGAACTATAGAATTATATTAAATAAATACAAAAAACCAAAACTTTAAAATTAATCATTTCAAAATTATTGAATTTTATATATTTTTATTGAACTTATAATTTTTTTTTTCTAACGCACTCCTCACTTATATATTTCCTTATTATCACCTCTATAATTTACTAAAATTAGTTTAGCTTATAAATCATATATTTATTTTTTGAACAACTCGAAATAATTTAATCAACATACTTTTGTAAATACTTTTTGAAGGTCATGCTTTAACTAGCTAACAAATTGCCATCAACAAAAATTACTCCCAAAAATAGAATTTTATTAAGCCTAAATTTCATTTAGATGGTATGACAAACGAAATGTAGAAACTTTATGAAAGTAGAATTGGAAAAGTTTTATTTATTTGAATTAGCAAACAAAAAAAGAGGAAAACAATTCACATCTAAAACTCAATTGTATTCATAAAAGTAAACTACAGATAGAGAGAGAGAAAAATAAAACAACAAAATATTATGTAAACTACTCAAAAAGGATTTTAAGGTTTTATTTTTAAGCATTTCAATATAAGATAGAGAGTATGTAAGATAAATTAATATTAGGCTGCTACAAAGACCTTCATAGTAGATTTTTATTTTCTACTATTATTTTCTAATTTTCAAAGTCATTTTTGCAGAAAATTATCTCAGATTTAGAAACAATTTAGGAAAAATGTTTTATTATCGTTTAATAAAAAAATTGCATGCGATTTTTTATTAATTTAAAATATCTAAGCTGAAAGCGTTTCTCTTTCAGAGCACAAATTAATACAGCTGTTTGTACAAAAGATATGCAAAATATCAAATTTTTAAACCACTTTCTTTAGGTTTAGTAGGGTTAGGTTATAAGAGTCGTCCGTTGTTGCACTCGGAGGACATTAGGACTATTCTGATGCCCTATATATGGAGGAAGCTCCTCTCCCTTACTATAAAAAACTAACTTTCCTAACATAATCAGGTTTGAAAGTGGCATGTCATTGACACAATCCAGATTAAGAAAGAGTTCCCTACCGAGGTGTCTAAGTCTACTATTTTGGCTCCCTATAGCTTAACTATTGTTTTTACTGGTTGACTATAGAATAATTTTTCTAAAAGCTTAGATCTTTCTCTATTATTATTTCATAAACGTCAATTCGTTAGCATCAGTAGTTTAGCAGATTCTGGTGTATTAGCAAATATTATGGTTTTGTTTCCACTGTTATGGTATAAGGTGCGTATGAGTGTTATTTAATTACAATGTGTGACATTTTCTCAAAAATATGGTTCATATATATATAAAAAATATCGATTTATAAATTAAATTAGAACTTATATATCATAGAAATTTTTCAGGAAGTCGAATTTTTTACAAAGAGTAAAATTTTGAATTTGTAAATAATTTTTATTTATCCTTTACAAACTGGTAGCAGTCTAATATTTATTAACAGAAAAGACCACATAAATATATGAGTGAAAAAGCCGGATATGCCTTTTCAATTCCTAAGCAATATAAGTTAAACAACAAAATACCAATTTAATTTTTGGTCTTTACAAAATACACAAGTACCAGTTTAATTTGTACATAAAATTTTTTTGAGAATAATTACTAAATATTTATATGTAACACGAGTAGAATATTTAGTAATAAAACAGCTGTGCAAATTTCCAAAAGTAATAAAATATAAATAAATGCGAGGGGTTTTCTTTTTATAAGTTACAATTAATGTTTTTGTAATTAAACTGAAAAACATAAGAATTATAAAAGAAAAATCTTATAAAAATTCTTAAATTAGCAAAAAAGAAGAATAAAGAATATTAAATATTTATTTCCTAAAAATCGTTTAATTTATTTTTTGCTATTGAAAATCAGTGTTGTTTAATGAATTTTCATTAATTTACTTAAATTTGAATTAAATTTGTAAGCTGAATAAAACAATGCCAAAGAAATTATTATTTTTTAGAAATTTAAAATTTTTCTTTTGGGAAATTGTCACACATTGTAATTAAATAACACTCATACGCACTGTAGATCATCATAGTGGAAACAAAGCCATAATATTTGCTAATAAATCGAAATCTCTTAAACTTTTGATGCTATCGATTTGAAATGTACGAAAGAATGGTAAGCTTTCAGAAAAATTATCTTATAATCAACCTATGAAAACACTAATTAAGCTATAGGCAGTCAAAGTTGATTACCTCGAGTATATAAAAGTTTTAAACAAAACCAACATTTTTGCTAATGTAATGGAATCTCCTTAACTACTGGTGGTATTGAATTTAAAAGTATGAGAGAATGGTAAAGGAAGATCTAAGCTTTTAGGAATATGATCTTATAATCAATTAGTAAAAACGCTAGATAAGCTATAGAGAGTTAAAGTTGACAACCCTGGTTATAAAAAAGATTCAAAAAATCTTAACTTCTATAAAACAAGATCTATTTTAGAAGCTCTATGTAAAGCCTTG
Source organism: Phormia regina (assembly GCA_001735545.1). NCBI lineage: Eukaryota > Metazoa > Arthropoda > Insecta > Diptera > Calliphoridae > Phormia > Phormia regina. The sequence continues at coordinate 8,108 of MINK01172306.1, forward strand.
TAAATAGTTTTTACAGGAATGAATAGTTGTTATTAGCTTTATATATTACATAAGATATGATAGTAAAAATAAGATGCAAATATGCATCTTTTGGGCAATTTAAAGAAAATTTAAAACAAAATTTATTTGTTTTTTGTAAAATGCACACTTCTTTCTTTCATTTTTGCCTGGGAGGAGAAACAGTTGTAGCACCAGATTAACTATAATAATAAATAATCAAAAAAGTGATTAAATTGAAAAAAAAAAAAAAAAATAAATAAATAAATAAATAAACTCCCCTGTCATTTCTTTTATTAATCGATAAAAATTAAATATTTGTCTAAATTTTACCATTTTCGAATAAAGCTGGTTGTAGGCTACAAACTTAAATCAATTTAAGAATTCTTGATTAATAATTTGTGAAGCCTTGTTTTTTTAAATATAAAAAAACACTTATTTCTTTATTAAAGAAACTTTGAGAAAATAAGTGCAATATTAGTGTATATTTTTAAAAAAAAAGTGTAATTCTTTATATTAATTTCAAAACTCTGAGTTTGGACATTTTTAACGTCTACAGGAATTGAAATAATCATCATATTTATTCAGCATATTATTTTGAAATTTGTTACAAGTTAAAGAATTTATTTACAAAATATAAACGTCATATAACCCAGTACTTATTTCCGACAAATGAAATTTAATAAAATATAAAATTTAAAATTCAAGTCTGAATATTTTTTACTGTTAGAGTTTATTCAGTTGAGTAAGATTTGTTTTCTTAATGTAATCAAGTGCTTTACAGAAATAAAAAAAAATTAAAAATGAATTAAATTTTTTTCTAGTAAAGTTACTAATTTGTCTAATTTGATTTGACATACTTTGACACCCTAAAGCTAATTTCGTGATAATATAGGTTGTTTAAAGATAATTTTTCTGAAAGTTTTGGTCCTTCTTCACCATTCTTCAATATAGTTCAATTCGATTTGATAGTTTAAAAAATTCCGAATTATTAGCAAATATTTGACCTTTGGTCTCACTGTGCGTATGCTAAATACGCAACATAATTAAAGAATTTTCTCCACTGAAAAATGTAATTTCAATAATTGAAGTAAATTTAATAAAATTCAGAAATACTTTCCCAGAATTTATTAATTTAATATTCGAATTCGTTGTTTCAATGAAAATATTAACATTCTTTAAAAAATTAGCACTATTATGAACAGTACAATCATGATCCATACACTTCAATTTGATTCGACCAGTAGTTAAGGAAATTTCTATCTTTTATCAGAAATTTGGCCCTACTGTGCAAATACCAAAATATAACATAATTTGAAAATTTACTCCACTGAAAAAAGAGATTTTAATGACTGAAGTATATAAAATAAAATTCATTATTTTTTTTTATATTTTACTAATTTAATGTACACATTCGTTGTTTCAATGGAATGGAAATATTCATTAAACATTAAACATTGCAATTATGTTCCATATACTTAAATTCGATGCGTTTCGTTACACTGTAATTTTTACTTTGATTAGTATTTAATAAAAAATTAATATTAATATGAACAATACATTGAGTTCATTCATTAATTTCTTAATAAGATAAGTAAGTAATCAGTTATTTAATTTAAGGTATTAGTTCATTGATTTGAAAATATAGTAAACATTAAAATATTAATTCAATGTATTTATTCATTGAAGTGGTTTATTCAATGTACTTTTTTGTTCAGTGTTTATTAATAAAATACTGGAAAATTGAACAAGCGACTTAAAGTTGTCTTTTCAAATAAATTTTTATTTACTAAAGTGGGTCAATTACCCAGCAAAAAAATTAATTGTTAAAAGTTTTAATTTTAACAGTGTACTGTCATTGAAAAAAAGTAATTCCACTAATTTGCGAATATATTTAAAATTTATTTATGGATTTTAATGATGTGGGTCTTATTTTATTAGCAATAAATTTATAATTATGATTAACAATTAAATATTTTAGTTTTTTGTTATTTTCGAATTTTTATGACTTTTTTTTAAGAAAAAAAAAAAAAAAAACATATTTCTCAATTTTATATATATTTTTTTAGAAAGAGGTCTTAATATCTCTAAAACTGTTGACCGTTTAAAAAAATAATGTAAGAAGGACTTGAAGATAATTTTAATTTTTGATATACTTTTGAATAAAATCAGACTATTAGTTTTTGAGATATGCTTAAATATATAATATAACCTCCTTAATTTTGTAGATGGCTATTTAAAGCGAGATTCAATTCGAAAAAAATGGACTAGAGGCTTAGAACTTTTGAATACTGTGTAATCAAATTGAATAAGAAACCTTATTTATGTAAATGAAATTATTTATGTAAATGTATTTATTTATGTAAATAAAATGATTTATATAAATGAAATTAGTATTTAAATTTAAAAAATAAAAACGTTAATAATTTCCCACTTACCTGGTATTAAAATTTATCCTATTAAGAGCACCTATGCTCCTCGATGAGGCATCCGTAAATAGTTTTGAATGTAAAAGCATTACACGACATATTAAATATAAACGAAGGAACATGGGTAATGATAAAGCTACATCGTATGGCACCATTTCGGTGCCCATTGTTTTATTTTTATTCGCCAATTTCGTAGTCCATTGAAAATAATATTCACCAGGTATTGGATGTATTGCACATATAAAAAGTTCTAAACTTATTTGACTAATTCGTTGCCATGTCATAGCGATCCTCCAATCGTCAGCACAATTATCAATCATAAATAACTGTTTGCATTAGAACACATCACATTACATTCCATTCCATTCAATTTAATAATTTTCATTGGAATTTATTTAATTTAATTTATTTTATTTTTGCGTTGTATTTTGATTTGTTTATTATTATTATTATTATTATTATTTTTTTTGTGAGTGTGTATTCATTTTAAGACGATTATCGTAGAAAATAGGTTAAAAATAAAAGAGAACAAAAAAGAAAGAAAGAAATAAAGATATTTATTATTAATAACTAATTGGAAATTTATTGATTTATTAGCTTTTTGGTTAGACAGTTTTGTGGCTAACATATGTACGTAGTACATTTAATATCAACTAAATAACAGAAAAAAATCAAACTTCTACTATACTAGTTTAGTATTAAACATTTATTTTAGTTTTTTACTTTTTTAATATTATTTTGTTTTAACGTTATTTTATGTTATATTACTGTAAGTATAGTAATAGTATATATGTGTTTGTGTGTGTATGTATGTATGTAGTTTTATATACAAGTACCTAAGTAAGTAGTTTAAGTGTGTGCATATGTCTGTATTTAAGTACTAGTATGTAAGTAATACAATTAGTTTTTTAGTTGTTCTTTTATATAGTTAGTAGTAGGAAAAAAAAATTGCACAGTGGATCTGAGATTGCTAATATTTTTTTTTATATAACTGTTGACCATATTAAAAAAGTTATGTAAAAATTACTTAAAGACATTTTTATTTTATTTCTTTTGATATATTTTTTAATAATAAAATCATGTATAACCAAAAAAAAAATCGGTCTAGCTACACTATATAATAAACTACATCCCACATTGAAGGAAAATGAATTAAAGATTTTAGTTCAAAAGTTTTTAAGATCATTATTCATTTATAAGTTTTGTTTTTGTAATTTTAGAATTTATTTTAGGTAGTATAGTAGTGTCTGTCCGTCTGTCTATACATACAGTTTAAAATCCTTGAAAATAGAGCTTAATTTAAGGGTGATATCATCAATTTTATTATAAAATTTTAATTTGATATATATTAGTAACTGGTATATACCCTGGGGGAAATGGGTAGCAATTGGTGCAATAGTACTAGTCGTGCCCATTAAGTTCTAATTGAAACCGAACAGTCATCAAAGTTCTAGTTGAGAACCAGTTTAACTAGTGTGAGCTAATGACCAATTAGCAACTCGGGCACAAAAATAATCTGTGGCTGATTGTTAAGTGTGTAAGACTATAAAACATGAGATAAGTAAAAGTAACCTGGGTTCGAGTCGAGGTGCCGCCATCGACATTAACAAAAATATATAAATTGTTAATATTTAAAAAATAAATTATATACAGAAATTAAACAATTTCCTATTTGTTTTGTTTTTTAATTGTATTGTATTTATTAATATTGAATATGCCCTTTCGGGTTAGTTCTGTGACTTGTCCCAAAACTGATTAAAAAAGCCTATGCCATACAAAGTGTTAGAACTAGCACCGGTCCCTCTCACTATAAACCAATTTCTGTGCCATTATTTGTGTTAGTTCTTTTCTCTCTAGGGTACTTATATACTCTTTTAGAATTATATGTTTTTTTGCGGAATGGTAATGTCCGTCTGTCTGTCTATACATACAGGTTGAATAATGAGTTGGGATATCTGCAAGGTCATACACTTTCATGATCATATTTTATTTTTCTGCTTATAAGTACATTACTTACTAATAAGAAGGAAAATAAAATTCAAAAATATATTTTTAAAGATTTATACTTTTTTTTTTTGTTAGAATTGTAATGTCCGTCCTTCCGTCTGTCTGTCTATACATAGGGGTTAAATGGAACGAAAATTAAGTTTATTTCTATAAATGTTGATATCAATACTTTAATGATGAAGTTAATTTTTAATACTCATTAGTAAGTAAAAGAAAAACATTTTTAGTTCTCATAATTTTTTAAGGCGGTATGATTATGTCACTCCTTCCGTCTATACATTGGGGTTAAATGGTAATAAAAAGAGTATTCATATGATATGATTATTTTAATATTTTTAATTGGTTTCAGTTCCAGAAAAAAAGCGATCAAGTGCTTCCAAAAAAGAAGTAATTATAAGCTTTTTGTAATGTCCGTCCACCTGTTAATACAAAGGGGTTAAATGTCACGAAAGTTGCAATTATTTTCTAATATCAAATATTTTTTGGAATAAAAGCTGATAACTCATTTTTGATAATTACTTCAAAATATAATGCAAATTATAGACTGCACACGAAAAAAATCGGTGCATGCTATTGGGCTTGTAACTTTTGATATGATGAAAAATTAATAATTCTGTTAAATGGTTTGTATTTGCCTTTATGTTCACTTACCATGTGCCAAGTTTCATGGTAATAGCAAAAATTTGTTTTTCTTATAATGGAAGTTTAACAAAAAACAATTAAATACATAATTCAAATTTTTCATCAAATGTTGCATTGGTCATATAAAATATTTGCAAGGAAGGCTGTTGTGCAGCACAATACAATTGCAACCTCATAATCACTGAATGATAACTTGATAGTGGAAGACAAATAGTATTTGCAGGCTGTAGAACTCAGACAAAAAAAGAAAGTATTTTGAGAGAAATTCAGCTCATCTATGGAAGAAAAGTGTCACAAAAAGTTAACTGCCTTGAATCTTTATCAGAAGACTTTTAAAGCAAGAACAAAAATCTTAATAGAACTGCAAGAAAGGATTTGGAGGAAATAAATAACATGAAAGTTCCTCCGACGATTTTTTTCGAAAATTTTGTTTCGGTATAATAGAACGATGAAACTATCGCTTAGGGTGACTTTTTCAAATTCATATCCAAAAATTCTATATCGCAGATGCTAGAGGGATTATGGCAAAGAAATCAAAATTCCCAACAAAGTTTTTAATTTGGAAAGTCATATGCATAAGCAGAAATGAAACATTTCATTTTTTAAAAAAATGGTTGCATTAAGATAGAAATATACGTGAATTAGTGCCTTTTGAAAAGACTTTTCCCTTTCCTAATAAAATTCAGTATCTCCTATTTTCGAGCCAGTTCCCGCTTTTTTCAATACAACAACCAATCCATTGAGTTGTAACAAAGAAATTGTAAGAGTTGGAATTTAGTGGAATTGTTCGAGCAAAAAAGTGTCTCAAACACAATAAACCCTTTAATTAGAACAATTTTGAAAAAGATAAGATATTTCCTTAAAAACCAACAGGAACTAAATTATTCTTTTATATTTAGAACATGAACACAATAGTCATTAATAAAAATATCACTTTGAAAAAGTTCGTCCACTGGTTTAGTTTCTATAAGCAGATTTGCATGCACGGATTTTTTTCGTGCGCAGCACTTATTTTTAAATATAACCAGCATTTATAAATCAGTCTTGCAGAATTTTAATAGTTAAATTTTCGAAAAGATTTCCCATTGTTTGATGTATTTATTATATATGTCAGTTGCCGGTAGGCTCCATAAACGGCATTTCAACCGACACACCGACTGATGAAGGGATAGGGTCTTATCGTAATTTTTTTCCAGCGATCCAGAAATATTAAGTATTTGTTTTCCGACGAAAACGACAAACGGATACTTGTACTGAAGAGTATAAAAAAATTATAATATCAGCATCAGTACCTGATTCCTTCAATAAATATTTATATTTCCTTAGTATTGTAAGGACTAAAAACACAAAATATCCTAAAAACTAAAAAAAATCCACTGTGCACTTATAAATTTGTTAAGAGTTGTAGTAACTAATACTATACAGTTGTTAAAGTACTCTTGTAGTTGTTGTTTATTACAGTTGTTTTATTATTGTTATTTTAGTTGTTGTTAATCGTATAATATATAAATAAATACATACATAGAAAATAGTTGGACTTGACTAATAAGTTCATATTTAGTTATATTTATATATGTATTGACTATAATAAAAATAAATACACTAATATCATACAAGTACATATACATATATACATACATATGTATATAAACTAAAATAAGTAGACAAAGAGAAAGAAATAGATATATAAAGATATACACATAGAGAAATAGATAGAAAAAAAGAAGAATTTATAAGAAAAAGAAACAAATAAAGACATATAACACTTAAACACACATATATACACATACATACATATATATAAAAAAAATTATAAAAAAAGAAAAAACAAATGTGACAATTGTAACAACAATAAGAAAAAGGCTTAAGTTTTTCTTAACGAATACAAGAAGACAAAGAGACAATAAGACAAGTACATAAATTGGTTGCAAGTATATCTTTAAAAGTGTGTGTGTATATATGTATGTTTGTATGTGTGAGTGCTGAGTAGTTGGTTTAAAAGTATTAAAGAATTTCAAAGGTAAAAAATAAATAGTTAAATGATTCTTTGTTGTTATTGTTATTATTAAGTATGTTTTATTAAAAGAAAAGCATTTTTTGTTTTATCTGTGTTTTAATTTAATTTATATTAAATTTTGTTTTTATTTTCATTAGGGTAACATATTTCTTTAGTTTTGTTTAAAGTTTTTTTTTTTTTTTGATAAATTTTTTCAGGTTTTTGTGTTTTTATTTTATATTTTTTTTATTAAAAAAAAACTGTTGTAAAAACCTAAACAAAGTTGTTAAAGTCTTAAAACAATGCAACAGAAAGAGTATTAAAAACAACATAGATACAAAACTTCAAATACATTAGTTTTTATTTTTTTAATAGACTGTGACTATAGAGAAGAAATGTAGAAAGTAAAAAAAAAAATGAAATCATGACAGGAAAGTTCGTTTTTTCTGGGTTTTTAAGTTTGCTATGTTTTTATTACTTTTTTCTGATATTTTTTAATGTCCAAGTTGTGTNNCATTAGTTTTTTGTTTTTTTAATAGACTGAGACTATAGAGAAGAAATGTAGAAAAAAAATGAAATCATGACAGGAAAGTTCGTTTTTTTCTGGGTTTTTAAGTTTGCTATGTTTTTATTACTTTTTTCTGATATTTTTTAATGTCCAAGTTGTGTGAGTGTGCAAAAAGTTGTTATGTGTTTATGCATTTGTTTTTATGTGCAATTCTGTGTTTATTGACCGTAAAAGATTAATGTATCTTTACAATTCCACGGAGTTTTACTAAGGAATGGAATGTGTTGGGTTTTTTTTTTTTTGTACATTTAACAGATTTTTTCTATCACATTTTTAGTTAGATAAATAGAATTGATTTAATATTGTGTTGTTTACTTTTTTTAAGAAAAAATTGTTTTAAAAATAAAAATTGATGCAATACTCATCTAGTATATATCATTAAGTATATCATTCCCTCATAAGTAAATACGTCGAATAATTAACTGTCAATAGAAATAAAATTTCTAAAGCCTTCTTTTTGAATTAACTCTAGTTCTCCTAATAAATCGTGATTTAAAAAAATTAAAAAGGCTGCTCTATAAAGCATATCTCCAAAATGACTTGTCCAACTTTATTCAAAAAAATATCCAAAAATTTTATTTAAAATACTCTTCAAGTCTTTGTTACATTTCCATTTAATGCAGCCAATAAGCACGGAAATATTAATACCTCTTTCTGAAAAAATTTAAATTTTATACAAAAATGCAAAAATTATATATATTTTTTTTACAAAAATCATTAAAATTCAAAAAATCATACAAATTCTTAAGTGTTAAAAATTCAAATTTGTATAACTCAATCATGAAGATAAATTTGTTGGCAATAAATTAAGACCTATTTCATTAAAATGGATACATAAATTTTGAATTTATTCTCAATTTACTGAAAATACTTATTAAAAAATTACATAGAAAATTCTAAAAATGAGATTATGACTTTTTTGACCTATGTCATTAAAATCAAAACTTATGCATTGATTTTAATGACATAGGTCTTAAATTATTGGCAACACATTTAGCATTATGATTAGGGAGTAAAAATTTGAATTTTCAATATTGGCGAATTTGTATGATTTTTTTTTTTTTAAATTAATTTTCGCAATTTTGTATAAAATTTAGTTTTTTTTAGAAAATGTGCTCAATATCTTCATAACTATTGGCAATATTAAAAAGTAATGTAAGAAAGACTTGAAAATAATTTTATTTACAATTTTTTTATTTTTTTTATTTTTTATTTATTTATTTATTTATTTTTTTTTTTTTTTTTTTTTTTTTTTTTTTTTTTTTTTTTTTTTTTTTTTTTTTTTTTTTTTTTTTTTTTTTTTTTTGAATAAAATCATATAAGTAGTTTTCCAGATATGCTGCAATACATAGTGCAACTATGTTAATTTCAGAAACAGCGATTTATCGCGAGAACTAGAGTCAATTTAAAAAGTTATTGTCGGCCATGACCCCCTTTGAGTCGACCAATATACTTTTAGGTGGAGGTATGAAGATCTTTTCTCTGTGGTACAATATTTGCATAAACACATAATACCCCTCAATTCTGGTGTAGGGCACAAAAAGTGGATTAGCGGCTCAGTACTTAAGAACACCAATTTAATTCAGTCTTTCCCTGTGTTATTTAATATACTGTAGTATATGTCGGTATATCTTTTTTCAGACATTTTCTTGGCAACACTTTAATATTTTTTTGCGAAATATATTTCCCAAGGAAGTCGGACTTAACTTATAGAAGTGACGATGTATTGAATCTTTTGTATTTTTTTATAGTGAATTTTTACAGTTTGTAGATCTTGTGTGATTATAATAAGTTTTTCTTTTTAAAGCTAAAGTCTTTCTCTACAATTCCTTCATTTCAATTTGACATGGACAGTAGGTCACACAGGTCAACACTAAAATGTATCTGGAAAATCATATTGAAGATATTGTAGTAATAGTCGTTCCAATAATCAGGAACATTTCAGTTTTTTTCCATCACGTCACATTTTTAACCCATAGAAAACATGGTTCCATGATGAGTTTTTAGGTTATACAATTTTTCAAGATATAGATGGAGCAGAATAATTACTAATGTCTTATAACCAAGAAATGGGGCTACAAAAATATAGTAATAGTCAAGTCTCAACTCGTCACACATCGCCCGCAGAAATCTTTTAAGTTGTAAAAATCAAGAATATTGAAATTTTAAAGGTATGTTTTGAGTATTAAAACTCCACTCCGAGAGAACATTTGTATGGGGGCTAGGTGAAATAATGGGCCAATCATGCCAAAAAAAAAAAAAAAAAAAAAAAAAAAAAAAAAAAAACAAGTTTCATCAAATTATCTCTAAAATTGCGACCTGTACTTTGCGCATAAGCTTTAAATGTTAGCCAGCCATCCAGCCAACCAGACGGACGGACATCGTTAAATCGACTCAAAAAGAGATTCTGAGTCGAACGGTATACTTTAAGGTGTAGGAAAATGTTTTCTCTGCGTTACAATATTTGCACATACACATTATTGGGGTATTAACCTTTGGTGGTGTAGGGTATAAAAATATATGATTAGATTAGTGACCTAATTTTAACACCATATACTAAATATATCGCATAAAGTAAAATAAAATATTCCATGACGTTATATGTATTTTTTTTATTTTAACTTAATTGAAAAGTATATGGATATTGTTTTGGTAAATTAGGATTTAAGAATAAAGTAAGTATTAAACAAAATTATTCAAGATATCATTTTTATTCTTTTTGTTAGCTTTGTTATGAAAATATGCATTTTTCTTTTTTTACTATTAGTTTCTACGCATTTTCTGTCAATGCGATTCATTTTATAACATAAAAGCTTATCAAGGAATATTATTTCCTTTGGCCTTCAATGGGTTAAAAATGTGACGTGATTTTCATTTGACTTTTTGCACTATAACAAGACAGCAATAATTTTGCAGAATTATTCAAGATATACATTTTTTCCGGATTTTGTTGACCTGTGTTATTACAGTTTTTTTTTAATTAAAACATGGCTGTACGATACAGGACATCAAAACAAAATAAATATTAAAAAAGTTTATTTTTTTTAGAAAATATTTCAATGAACAATTTAAAATTGTACCATTTTTTCAAAAAAGAGTATTATCCCAGCAAAAACTTGTTAATGGCATATAGTTACAGATGTAGTTACTTTTCAATGATAGCAACATACAGTCTACATTATATGAAAGTCAATTAGTAAGTACTTGCTTTTAACGTGACATTTAATTATTAATTGAGATCAGAATATTTGCAATATTTTTTTATCAATCTATTTATTTAAATTATAAAAATGATATACTTTTAGCCATAGAAACCAAGTAGAACTCCAACTTGCTCTCAAAAATCCTAACTCTTTGTATGTTTTAGTAAAATTTTCTACAGAACAAATTAATGCGTGTGAAGAGACTAATTTTTAATTTCTGTGCGAATGAAAAGAGTTGGACTTCTAGTTGTTTTCTATGCTTTTAGAGTTGGTAAAACATGAAAATACTTTAATTAGCTATTTTTCTTTGTTAAACGAAAATTTTATTTGGACAATTCAGTTTCAAATCATAATTTAAATATATGTTTTCAATAAATATATCAGCTGTTTATTTATTGTTATTTCAGTACTTATTTGTAATCGTTAATGTAACTAGTTGCTATTCATTTGGCTAATAATGACTTCTGCAATACTTTGAAATAAATAATATTGAATAGCTTCAAAGTAATTAGTTCTGATAAAGAGATCTAAGTAATGAATTTCTGCAATGCCTACCAGTAATAATATATAGTAAGTAGTTGCCTCTAATGACATCACCGTGTTAAAATAATGAGTTGTTAATCTAATGTGTATGTAGTGAAGTGCCATTATATTAGCTTCCTAACTCATTATATGGCAAGCAAAGTTTTTGCTGGGTATGAAGGGAAAATTAAATTTAATATTGAATCATATTATTTCCTTTTTCCAAAAAATTTATAAGTAAATGAAGGTATTTCCTAAAAAATCAATAATTTAAAAAAAACTAAGAGTTATTTTATATAAAAAACTTGGTTTTTAAACGGTTCATAAAATCATTGTTTGGTTAAAAGTTGTGCACATACAGGCAGACAGATGGACAGATACCTAAACTAATTATATGTCGATTGATATATATTAAATAATTCCCCAATACTTCATGATGTATATTTTATCTTTCGATCATAAATCTTTATCTTGGTCAGATTAAAGCAAAACTATGACACAATGTATTGTAATTAAAACTATATCACTTTATAAGAATTTCTTTTTTAGAAAAGACCTAATAATATTTTAAAATACTTATTTAAATTTTGTAAAATATTTTTACATTTCTTCTGAATTCATTATAATTAAGACTATGGTTTATTCCTAAATCAGCTACAGTATATATGTAAGTGTAACATTGATAAACTAATATATATGACATCATTTATATATAAAATGTGATTTTTTTCCTGCTAAATACAAAAGTACAATTATTAATTTATTTTCAGAAAAAAAAAAAAAAACACTAGACAAACATTTGAAAAATGAAAGACTTATAAGGGTAATTTTCTATGCATCATTACAAAACAAAAACTAAAAATTTTAAGACAATTATTACACAAAACATATGAGTAATAAATAATTACTTAAATAATTCAATAACAGTATTTAAAAATAAAAAAATATTTATAAAATAAATTTTCAACAAAATTAAAATCATAAAAGAAACTTGAGAACTTTTGAAAATATATAACCATAAAAAAAAACTTATTGCAAAAATACTTATAGTTGAAAAATCGTATGTATTTAAATGAAATCATTAAAAAATCTGTTAAATGATTCATTAAATCAATTTATATAAAAACCCGCAAATAAAATTTCTTAAGAAATTTTAACATATTTCAGTTAATCATCTTGTCTTGTAATTAATTTGTTTAAAAAAATTTAAAATAGAAAAAATACATTTAAATAAATTAAATCATTTTAATATTTTGTCTCATGTACCTTGGCTTGTTTTGTGGTCGAAATATATTTTCTAATTTAACAAGAAATAATATTTTGATAATTTATTTAAAAATTTTAAATTATTTTGTAAATTTTTAATAACAAAAGTATTACAGATGTTTAAAATATAAAATATTATACTTTAATTTTAACAACAATATTTTATATAATTTCATTTTAATGGCATTTTGTATAATTTTATTATTTGTTTTTAGTTTTTCTAATGTTTTTTTTTCTGTCTGTGTTGGCATAAATTTATGTTAAATATTAAAAGTTAAATTGAAATATATAATAATGCCTGCTCATATTTGACTTCATTGTTTTAAATAATATTAAATCTAATAAAATACATTAATATTTGTTGTTTTTTAATTATGAAATTTTAGTTAGTATTATGTTTAATAATGTAGATATTTTCATTTTAATGATATCGTTATAAATATTTAGTTAGATGAATTATTATTTTTGTGGAAAAATATAGAAAATAATGAAAGACATTTAATTGGAACAGATATTAGCTTTGAATAAAATTATGCAAAATGATTTTAATATATGGGTAATATTTAAAAATAATAAATTTGAATACAAAGAAAAAATGTAGTCTATTTTGCGATTTTTTTTGAAGATAACAGCTTTTCTAATTATATTTTTAATAGTATAAATTATTGAAATGATCAGAACTGTATAAAATTTTTTCTTAATATAATTTTTTATTTAGAAATGAGAATGTACAAAGGCCTTTCAAATTTTTGTAACAAATCCCGCATTTCAACATCCCCCCCCGCACATAAAAATTAAAAAAAAATCGCAATTATGTTTTTTTCATTTTCGGCTATAAAATCCACATTTTTTGAAAGACCCGTAGATTTGGATTTGAAAGTTTTAACAACATTCTTATTATAGATTCGTAATTTGAAAACTGTTTGCAGATACGTGCTTTAAGAAAACATGGACCAAAGTCTAATCTTTTAAATAAAATGGGTCAAATTCAACTGGGTGTGTATCACAAGTGCTGGGGTTATTGGTATTGATTTCGATTTCGAAGTCATGTCTCTAAAGATAACTTTGAGAAAAGTTTTTAATTATTGCTTAAAAAGTTAAATTTAAATTATTGTTTAAAAAAATTATAATTTAAAGAAAAAAGTGAGACATTTTTCGGTGGAAAAATTCATGAAAAATGATAATTTTTAAAATTCTCAAATTCATTTACTTTTGCTCCTGATTATGATATTGACTTCAATTTTCTTTTTCAGTACATAATTTTGTTAATTGGTTTAAAAATAATAATAATAATAATAAAGTCGGTTGGACATACTGGGGGGATATATATGGAAAAAATTTAATCATGAATTTTCAAAATACTTTAAAATATTAAAGCAAATAACTCAAGAATTTGATGAGAATAATAGAATATGTTTTCTGTAAATTTTCTATAAAATAAAATATAAAATATATATAAAATAATAATATGAAATAATATATAAAAATATTTAAAATCGGTTAAGAAACAAAAATACTGCAAGCAATTAAGTTTTTTTTATTTCAGAGGTACCCTACTTTGAGCCCTCTTTACTCCGCCCTTAAGGGGTTTGTTGGATCCCCCTTCCAAACATAACATTGTATACACCTCTGCTATACTTATACTTAATTTGATGCCAATTTACCCAGCCGTTTAGAAGTTATAAATTTATTTCTAAAAATTATTGATTCTATCCCACTGTGCAATAGAACAAAAGTTTTCGTTTAAATGTTTACGAATAAAATGTTAAAAAAAGTCCACTTTATAAAGTGTATGATATATAAATTAAAGCATTAAAAATTTTGTAGTTATGTTTTAGGTACTTTTTTGAAATCTTGGTAATTTTTTGGAACACAATACATCTTTTAATCCCGTAAAAATAGATATAAAATAAGCTTCGAAGAAGTATCTAATCGAAAACTGACAAATATAATTTTGGTACTTTTTAAAATGTTAAGACTTTAAGAGGCAAAAAATATTAACTGTTTTTGGCACTTTTTTAAATAAAATATATTTTTTGTCACCAATACATACATATGAATATTTTAACATTTAATTAGTACAATTTTGAAATTCATTACACAATTTTTGTTACATCCAGGGGCAATAAAAAGTACCAAAAAAGGGAAGAAATTGGTTAAATAATTTTTATTTAAAATAATTAAGACATTTTTTATTATATAAATTATAGAAACATGAACTCAAGCACATGTAGTTCTAAGTGAATGAGAATTCGTAAGAGCATATTCTGTGGTACTTTTTGGTTTTTTTTTGTCAATATTGAACTTCGAAACATGAAATTAAAAACAGAACCATATGTGGCTAAGAAAGAGAGAGAATTTTTGGTACATCTAATGGTACTTTTTGCATATTCTATAATATTTATGTTAAAATCGAAGATTTAAAGATGTCGTATAAATATTGAAATTTTATACACAACTGCAAAAAATTATTTTTTTCAAAAATCATTCAAATTCGAAAGTTTCAAAAACTCAAATTTTTATTACTTAATCATAATGATAAATTTATTAGCAATAAAACAAGATTCATTTTATTAGAATCAAGGCATACATTTTTAATTTACACTCAAATTTCTGAAAGTGTTCTTTAAAAAGTTACGTAAAAAATTAAAATTTTTCTATGTGTGCTGTAAATGAGTATTTTATAAAATTTGCGAATATAATCAAAAGTTATGTATTGATTTTAACGAAATGGGTCCTATTTTATTGGCAACAAATTTAGTGTTATGTTTAATGAATAATAATTTGAATTTTTGTCACTTTCGAATTTTTATGATTTTTTGAAATAAAATTTTCTTTAAAATTTTGTATTAATATTGATTTTTTTTTTTAGAATTTGGACTTAATATCTCTAAAATTGTTGGCCATACCAAAAAGTAATGTAAAAAGGTCTTGAAGATAATTTTACTTAGAATTTTTTAATATACTTTTTAATAAAATGAGACAAGTAGCCTACGAGATATGATTTAATATATAGTACAACCTAATTAATTTTGCAAAACGTTATTTATCACGAAAAAAAGAGCCAATTCGAAAAAGTGGATTAGAGGCTTAATATTTAAGAATATCGTGTATTCGAATTGAAATTTTGTTTCATTTTGTAACTCTGTGATCTTAGGATCACTTATGTCATGTTTGGTATAATTTATAGTGACAGGGCAGTTTTAAATGGTAATTCTTTTAGGACATTTTCATGTTTTTATATATTTTTAAATCATAAATCTGAAAGCAATAATATGCAATAAAAGTACGAGAATTTATCGTTTTTTTTTATTATTTTAGGCTGGGCTAAGTCCTTTATACATTTCAGTTATAAAAATAATTATATATTTTATAGTTAATGCAAGAAGAACATCAAACAAAGACAATATTATAATACAGAATTTAATTAACCAAATATGAACTGAAGTCATATTTTGTACATATTTTTTTAATATGTGCCCGTAAAAAAATAATTTCCAAATAATTTTTGTAAATATTTAAAATTTTACGTTCAAAAAAATTTGCCTTTTTGTATATTTTGCTTCATAACTCCCAAACCAATAGAGGCTCTAAATTGAAATTTATATATATTTTTTTGGAGACATTAAGCTTTAATCTTTATATTATTAATTTTGACCTTTGAACTTTCGAAGTATATAAATGCACTTGTCCTTTTAGAGTCAATGTGGTTTTCTATTAAATGAAAAAATAAGAATCGTACAACGTATATTTTATAAGTTATGAGCAATAAAGTGTGATTACTTTTGGAAAAAATTCAACCGCTTTTTTAATTTTCAAATGTCATATTTTTGGACCGGAACGACATTTACAATACAATGTTGTGAATTCCATTGAAATCGGAAATATTTTGAAGTATAATCACTCTATTAGTTTAAACAAAATAAAGATATTTAGAATAGTTTTAACCTATTGATTGACTTAAAAATTAAAAAAATATTTGTTACAGATCTGCATAAGAACGAAGATCGTACCTATTATTGGGGCTTCAAAAATGTTAAAATCCTGTCATAACGGTAAATACCGACCAATAACTTTAATGTTTAGGGAGTGATTGGTTGTTTAAAAACCGAAAAATTTAATGTATTTTCATCGATATCTCAGAAAGACAGATTTGTGCAATAAAAAATTTATAAAAAAAATTATTTCATTTTTACAAGAACAAAGACGCTAACATGTATAGAGAGCTTAAAAAAGCTAAAAAAAACATAGCTTTTGAAGGTACCTTCGGTTTTGAAGCGATATTTCAGCTATTTATAAAACAAATTAACTCATTTTTATTAGCGTTCTTCTAAAGAATATTGCCTATAATTTGATGTATAAAACATATATATCCGATAACTAGTGTTTTATAAAAACTGATTTCAACAGACAGCCAAACAGGCATTCATAGTTATATCGTAACAATTTAAGAGTGAATATTCAGATGAAAATACCTGGAGTACTAGATATAAGACATTTGAAAAGGATTGACAAATTTATAAAGAAATTTCTAATTTGTTGTTATACCCTTCACCACAAATTAAACAAGAAAATTAAAAAAATAATAGAAATTTAGAAATTTGTATAAAATTATTCTACACAAATTTTGACATAATTGAACTTATTCATAACGTACCTTCAATTTTTTTTGTTGTAGGTATATAACTATAAAAATTTCCTTTGAGTTTATTAAACAAAATAATAAAATTATTCAAAATGTTTTTTTTTTAAAGGTCTTTGCACGAAACTATAACCAATAGAGCGCAATGACTATTTTAAAGACAACCTATGAAAACGACTTTATGTTGTTTGTTAAATAAGAGAGAAAAAACCCGTAATTATATTTTAAGGTTTTGGCTTTAGTTTTTTATTATATATTTCATTTCAAATGTTTGTCTAGTAAAACTTAATTAATTTTCAATTAAATATTTTTAATTATCGTATTGCATGGTAAAAAGGTGTTGACCTAAAACGTTAAACTAAACTAACAATAACATTGACTAACTAATACAAAAAACACGCACTTTGACATACACACAAACACTCAAACACACATACACATAAAATTAAATACATACATACAAAAACACACACATACACACAAATGCTTTATAGACAATTTTATAAAATGTAAGTATGTATTTAATTTGAAAAAGTCTAAATATTTTATTTCTATTGTATTGTCTAAGTTTTCTTTCTATGTATTTGTTTTGTTTTAAAACCTTAAAAGATGTAAAGGACATTTTCTAAGAAAATTAAGAAAATGTAATAGTATGTGTGTTGTATAAAACATAATAAATAGTTATTTGTTAAAGTATCTTTTAACAAAAAATTGTATTGTTATTGCTGTTGTATTGTATAACTATTAAATAATGTGTTTATTTAATTATTAAATATATATAATATGTATTTGATTATTTATATATATTAATAATAATAATAATAATAATAATATTATTATTGTTGTTGTAGTTTTCAATTTGTTTGGTATTTACTCACACAAATAATATTGATTAAATTAATAAATAAAAAATATTTTGTTGTTTTTATTTTTCTTATAATTCTTATAATTTTTTTTTATTTTTTATTTGTTTTATTTTATTTACTTACTGAATTCTGCTAAGCGTTTTTAAATATGAAAGAAAGAGGGAGTATTCAAAACACATCGACGTTTAATATTTTTTTATTACATTTTTTTTTTTTGGTTTAATTAAATAAAGAAAAATTTTTAAAGAGTTAAGGAGGAAATAATATATTAATTTAAACATTGTTTGGTTTAAAAAGGTTTAATAATTTTTATTAAAAAAGAAAAAAAAGAAGTTAAAGATAAAAGAGGTGAAATTATAAAAATATTAATAAAATATAATAAATTATATAGATAATAATTATAGGTTTTTTTGGTTGTTGATATTTAAATTTATTTGTAGCAGAAATCTGTACAAAGTTATTTGTTGGGTGAAACTTATTTGAAGAAATTTTGAAAATCAGTCCTGTTCTTTAAATAGCATTTCAATTTTTTCAAATCTGATATAAATGTATTTTTTTGTTATATTATTTAAGTTTCTTTTAAGTACTTGGAATAAAATTAAAACTGTAGTAAAACCAATAGACGAAATTCAATAAAATTCAGTTCAAAAGAAGAGTTAACAGAAAAAAACTTATGAATATCAATAACAAATTACTAAGAATTCAGAAGAATTGGACCAAGGGTGCACATGATATTTGGAAGGCCAAGAGATACAAATCGTATTGAAAAGAACTCCAAACACATCTGATAGCAATGCTACCTGGTTAGCTCAGTGCGCTGACGTACGTAAAGTTAAAGTTAATGCACTGAGAAAAGTATTTTTTGCGGTACATTAAATGACATTCATTAAATTTTTTCCAAAAATTTATTAAATTAATGTAAAACTTAATAGCTCTAATGAAAAGATTCATTAAAAAATTAACCCCATTATGAACATTACATTGAAAGAAATACGTAAATTTATTCTTTAATTATATAAGTTAATTAGTTAATTGATTTAATGTATTAGAACATTAAATTCGTTTATTCAATGTACTAATACATTGTTTTAATTAAGAAGAAGCATTACATAATAAACAAAATTATTGTTTCAATGAAATATTTCATTAAATTACCTTAAAATAAATATTTTATAACGGTTTGTTTTATTTTTTGACAAGAGATGACGCGTTTTACACAAAAGACAAAAGACTTTAATGTTTTGTTAAGAATTAACATTTTAAAAAAGTAAATAAGTTAACCAGGGCAAATCGAGCTACACAACGGATCACACAAAATAGGTATTTGAAGATTACCCTTCTTAACATGTAAGTAAAATAATTATTAAATCATTTAATTTAATATAAAATAAAAACCCAAAATAGAGAACAATTATCTTCAATTTACGTTTTTATTGGGACAAAACATATGTTCATTGAAATCAAATTATTTGTTTTATTTAATGAACTCCTTCATTGATTTCTAATTTTATCAATGATCTTTTACATTAAATTTTTATATTAATGTATGGCAATACATTGTTTTAATGAACCTGTACATAGGGTCAAAATTAGTGCACAAATTCTTTGTAACAATTAACTTTTTCATTGTATTTATTTCATACTTTTTGATTCAATGTGCGGAGTTGAAAACATATAAAGATAAAAATGTTGCAGATAAAAAAAATTTGTATCCAAGAATAGGGCACGAAAATTTAATTAAAATTTCATAAAATAAAGTTTCATTTTCACAGCTTTTGGGTGAAATTTTTATATGACAAATGATCAAGGAAATGATGAAGATACCAAAAGGTCACAAAAGTTGTCAACATTCTTTTAACCAATTTTATGCAGGGAAAAACTTCGATTCAAACCCATAACTGTTGTGGTCAAATTGACATCATATCACTATGCTAAAAAAGGCCTGGAGTGGTACTAAAACAATAACATAGTTTTTGAACCAAGAGAGGTCAATTCTATAAATTATGTAGAGCTAAGACCAGCTGAGAAATATTGTTTTATTATTTTTTAATGTTATATTCGGCTCAGCCGAATCTATATACCCATCATCAAGTTTTTAAATTTTACGTTATATGCGAGGTGAGCGGTAAACTCGGCGAACCACGACCTTTTTTGGTTTCCAAATTTACATCGACCCTTTAAGTATCCATACAAAATTTGATATCGTTCTTGCATATCTTTGAGAGATATCAGTAGAAAACTCTGAGCACACCCTGTATTTCTGCCTTTTTTATTTTGCTCAAATTCAATACCAAACAATCCTTATATAAGATAATTATATTATTCCGTTCGAGCTCAATTCTCCGCAAGGACAAACAGACATGACCAGTTTGTCCTTGCGTCTACCGGTTGAAAGGAGAATGGAGCTGGAACGACTCAGAATGTATGAATAATATTTCTTCTTTATTACGTTCAATATTTTTTAAATACTTTTTAAATCTCTGTAATCAGACTTGATTTGCAGTTTACAATTTAAAGTTACGAATATTTTTCCAAAAAATGTCTACAAGTTTGTAAGAAATGGTTAGAAGTTTATAAATTATATTTTTATGTGATCTAAACAAAAGAAAAATCAAAACTCTAAAATCAACTGCTTCCAAATTATTGAATTTTGTGTGCGATTTTTTCGATCGCACGAATGTACTCCTAAAACGCATGCTTCCTTTAATGCCCTAATTTTGGGTTTTTTTCTCTCACTAAGCTTTACATATTTGTAAAATGGGTCTTGATTTGTAAAAGTTACGATTTTTTGAAATTTCGTTTCGGTCAGTAGTTATGAAAATACTTATTAAGTACCAAGTATTTTTTTTTGGGCTCCACTGTAGTTTCTTAGTGTCATAAAAACGAGTCAAGAGGTATAAGAAGATATTTTTCCCTCTAACTTTTTTGTTACTACAATGAGTTATTTCGGCAAAGGGGATTGTCTTAATAGTAGCATTGGCTACTAATATAGCATAACTAAATTAATATTACTATAAAATGCTATAGCAGTTATGATAAAAAAATACTGCACTAAGAATTTTTCTTTTTAAAATATATATAACTCATCTATTTATCTTAATACCCAATAGCTATAAATAACAACTGTTAGCTACTTTTCTAATCTAATATGAGACTATATTATATTCCAAGTACTAAAACAAAACTTAATTTAAAACTAAGTAAATTTACTATTTTTAAATTAAAATGCTATAGTTATGGAACAGAACTGTTTTATTTTATTTTTTTTACTAATTAACAAATAAATTTATATGAAAATATGTAATGATAACTAACTACCACAAGAGCATGTACGATCGCTATTTACTGCCAACATTAAAAGCGGTGTTTAAGCTTACTAAATAGTAATAATTATAATTATTATTAAAGGCTTTTATTTCGTTATAATATGTTGTATTTTTTACTCTTAATTATTATACGTTAAGTAGGTAAATATTTAAAAAAATGCTGTCGTAGTTAAACATTTTAATTTTATTGAATTTTGTTTTCCAATTAAAACAATAAAACTAAGTAGTAACAGCGAACAGTAAGTTTAAAGTGACAGCAAGTAAATAAATTGATTGAGTATTTTATGTTTATTTAAATTAATAATAAATTTAAACAAAATTAAGAAAAACTAAAAGTAAATAATAATTAAATTAACTACAACACACAATTAAAGCACATTATTTAAGCGTTAACAATTTACACTTGCTGGTTTTTTTTTTGACATATTTTCGCAAAGGAAAAAATGAAAAGTGTAAGAAAACTACAGTTATTTTCTTAGATTTTCAGGTTATTTTTTTTTTAAGTTAAAAAAATATATGTATATACGTTTTCGTTTTTTATTTTAGTAACCAAGTTTGTTAAAAAAAACATTCATCATGACATAAAAAGGTTCTTCATTAAGAGATCGCTAAATGAAAAAAAAAAAAAATTTTTTGCTAAATATTTAGCTTTTGTCCTTAATTTAATGTTTGGCTTTCATATACACATAATTAGTTGTTTCATGTTTTTATCTTGTTGTTGTGTTTTTTTTTTATCATAATTAAGCTTTTTTCACAGTTTTTATCTGTTTAGGCATAAATTTCCGGTGTCATATTTAAGAGAAATAAACAAATAAAATATAGACATGTCAAACGATTATGAAAAGGTTTTTGTTTTTAATAAATGAAAAGATTTTTTTTGACAAATAAATGATTGTGAAGAGCAAATTATCAACTGTATTTTTATTAAATATTTGATAAATATTCGGCTACATCAAGGTCTTTTGTGTGGTTTTTTTCTGTTTAATTACGTTTGTTTAGGACTATTTTCATTAGGGTGGTCCTAAAATGAAAAGTATGGATTTTTTCCAACTTAAATGAAAACTGACTTCATTTTAAGATAGCATTTCTCAAAATTTTCATTCTGACATTATCCTTTCGTGAGCTAGATTTAAATAAAAATATATACTTTTTACGTTTTTTTAACTTCTTTCACATTTCTGCCAAAGGACTAATATGCAAACCTGATATAACAAGAAAGATTTTTGGGAAACAATTTAATGATATAACAAAAATTTGGGACCAGATCCAAATACGTAAACAATTTATCAATTTTCACCAAATTTGATATTTTTCTATTGTTTTTCTATTCTATTATAATCAGCTGTTTGTTTTCCATATTTCGGTACTTATTTATAACTGATAATGTAACTAGTTACTATTCACTAGGATAATAATGACTTCTGCAATACTTTGAAATTAATAAGCTATTGAATAGCTTCAAAGTAATTAGTTCTTATAAAGATATCTATGTAATGACTTTATCAAATGCCAACAGTAATAATATATAGTAAGTAGTTGCCTCTAATGACATAACCGTGTTAAAATAATGAGTTATTAATCTAATATGTGTCTAGTGAAGAGCCATTATATTAGCTTCTTAAGTCATTACATGGCAAGCAAAGTTTTTGCTGGGTAGTTATACCAGAACGTTTTTTTTTCTAATTTTTAATTAAAATTTTTCAAAACATTATTTCGATTATATAAAAATGTTTGTATATGGGAAGATTTTATATGAATGTTGCATCAAAATATGCATATTTTTATAAGCTTTACAATGATATATAACACTTTATACTTTTATTAACAAACAACGACATAAAATGTGTTTAAATGAATTGCTCTCAAATGTTGGCCTATTTGTTTACCATTATCCGTTAAGTAGCACCCAGAGAGCAATTTTGTTTTTGTGATTTACAATAACAAATTACTCTCTGTGTGTAAGTAATAGTAAACAAAGCCCTTAAACTTAATTTATTCTGTTGATTGTTAAAATAAGTATAAAGTGTTATATATCATTTAAAAGCTCAGGAAAGTGTGTGTATTTCTATACTAAATTCAAATATATCCTTACCATAAAGAAATATTTTTTTAAGATTGAAATTATGTTTTGAATAATTCTAAATAAATTCAAATGAGTTTGATAATTAAAAAAAGTTTCGTTATAACTGATAGAGAATTATATTGTATTATTTTGAGACTATTTGAGACTATTTTAATATTTGTGTGAAAAAGGACGTTTCTTGCTTGTTCTATGAAGAAAACCAAAAACCCGAAAAAAGGACATAATATCATTTTGATGTAGCTCACGAACTTATAGTGTCAGGACCAAAATTTTGACTAACTATGTCTTAGAATAAAGTAAATTTTCACTTGAGGTGAGAATATTGATAATTTTCATTTTGGAGCCACTCTAATATACATAAATATAGCTGGAAATTAACTCAATATTGTATAATCTTAACACAAACATTAATTATGGTCCAAACATCATAGATATGGCACTGTGATTTCTAGTTAAATAGAACTTATTTTAAGCGAATATTAAATTGATACTAATATTTGTATTGAATTTTGAAATTTGGGAAAATATTGGCACTTATACAAAACTTCCTTGTACTGTATTTAATTAAAATTTTAATTAATAACTTAAATATATTTAAGCAATTTATGATAGCTAAACTTCTATTCGAGAGGACATCTGTATAAAGACTAGGTGAAATAATGGACCTATCATAACCAAATTCAATAAGCTTCGTTCTGGTGTCAAAATAATTATTTGTGCCAAGGTTTACGTGTACAAGTCACCAGCCAGACAAGCGGACAGACAGATAGCGTTAAATCAACACAGAAAGTGATTCTGAGTCAGAAAGTACACTTTAAGATGAGGGTACAATGAGACTCAATTAGGTAAATTTTTTTTAAGTGTTGAATTTAAACATGTACGTAGCTTTTCGACTTTTCTCTGGGAGTAGTTAGAGCAAAAATATTATGATCAAATTTTTCTTTACAATTCTAAAATGCTTTTAATGGTTGTGACAAACATTTTATGTGTTTAACACAAACATAAATTGTTTACGAAAATATATATTTGATTACCGTAACAATAATATGATTGCAATAATTAGAATATAATGTGTAATTAAACAATATCGGAGTGAATTCAATTCATTTTAATGAAATTAAACGAAATGGAACTCTTTTTGTAGTCAAAACCATCAAAGACCCATACATTTATCTAGATGGAAAGTTTTTCGTGTTCCTTTTAGGTTATTTAATTATAGAAAGTTGAGGAATTGATTTCATTGCATGGCAACAATTTGCAGTAAATAAATCTTTGCAATAAACATATCATTGCATTAAATAATTACTTCCCTATTCTCAAAAAAAAAAAAAAAATAAATAAAAAAACATAACATAATAGTCAATTAAAACTATCGATTAAAATGGGAGTTTAATGGATTTAAATGTACTAACTTCACTATTTTATATTTAGTTGCCTAGTTTAGAGGGTTTGTATAAGAATTGTGGAAAAATTTTATAATTTTGTTTCTTAACAATATATGATAATGATGAATATTTTATCTTTTTTTATATTTTTTTATCCCTGTTAAAATTTAACAAAGAAAATCAAATTATTTCAACCCTTTAAAACCAAGTCATTTCTTAAAAACTATCTAGATTGAAAGTTCTAATGAAATATTCCCCTTTAAATGATTAAAATATTCTAGCGAAAAATATTTTCGTTTTAAAATATATTTATACAATTTTTTTATTTATCGGAGACTACATTGAAACAAAAATAAAAAAGTTTGGAGAGTTTTCCTTTGGAATTGTAGATAGAATGATTCCGGCTGCAAAATATTGTTGCATAGTGTTTTTATTTTATATGAAGGATTTATATTTTCTTTGGGTTTAATTAGTTTTGTGGCATAATGAAATATTTATCTGAATACATGAAGTAAATCGATCTAGCTATATCCGTCTGTTATAAACTGTTCAGTTATAATGTGGACATACTGTACTTTGAATTGCAGCGCCTCTGCTGGCAGAAGTAGAAAACTTTTGAACTATGTTATTCACCACAGATGTACCGTTATATGTCAAAAATTTCTTTCGAGAGAAATGTAAAAAAGACAGATATAAGAAACAGAAAATTGGATACTATAGTACTAAGGTCAATCAAAAATAATCTTGGATTATCTTACACTGATCGTGCTAAAAATGTAAAACCAGCAGAAGTATTATACGAAGAAAAGCATATCGAACTATTAAACACCTAAACACAACAGAGAAGCATGAATCAGTATGAAAAAAAAGTACCAGATCATTATACAGTAATATATTAACCAAATTTAGCGTTTGCTTCATAATGGACGACGAATCATACGCAAAAGCCAATTTAAAGCAAATACCAGGCCAAAAATTTTATGTTTCATTAAACCGTGGAAAGGTAGCCGAAAAATTTAAGTACGCGAAAATTGATAAATTTGGTAAAAAGTTTCTGATTTGACAAGCAATTTGCAGTTGCGGTTGAAGAGCCTCTTCAATGACGTCAGAAATTTATACAAAGAAATGTTTACAAAAACGACTGTTGCCTTTCATTAGATTTCAGAAGTCGCCGACTAGGTTCTGGCCGGACCTAGCATCTTGCCACTTTTCCAATACCACGATAAAGTGGTAACAAGATAATAATATCGATTTTTTAGCCAGGTGGTTTAACCCACCAAATTGTCCACAACTTTGCACAATTGAAAAATTTGGGGCTATTGTTAAATCTGGATTGAAGAAAAGTGCCAAGATTATTAAAAAAAAAGGATTCTATGAGAACAGCTTGGTATAAATATGCTGCTTTAGTTCAAAGGAAAATTGTGCCAAATTTAATGCAAAGCATAAAGATATATGCAAGAAATTTCATTCGAAATAAAGAAATTTATTTTTTTTAATTATAATTTTAAACAATAAATCTTTCATCTTTGATATAAAACATTTAATTCGGTTGTTTCAATCAAAAGTTATGCGTACAGATTATAACTGAACAGTGTCTTAGTGCCCAATATTTCTCTCAAATATTTCATATGAAATTAAGTAACAAACTACAAAAATATTGCGTTCGTAACTCCACGTCTTATCCAATATTTAAAAAGTATAAGAGTCGATAGAAAATAAAAATGGTCTTTACTGTCTTTACTGTCCATTTGCCATATGAGGTTTAATTTTAAAATAAAGTTGGCTAAAAAGTGGCAGACTGTGGGGTAATAATAATATTTGGAATCCTATTTTAATAGGCTTTAGGAAAACATGAGCTCTATTTATATAGAAATACAAATATTGTAAAAATGTTTTAAAAATAATAAATAGACGATTTTTAAATTATTTGATTTTTTTAATATATGTTCACTTTTTTCTGCTCTCTATAAATAAGTTGGAATAAGAAGATAAATTTATAAAAGTTTTGCCAAAGTATTTTAATTTATTGATACTAGGTGGAGATTTAGTATCGACTAAGATATTTTATTGAATAAATTATGAAAAACCTAAAACAATTTTTGTTTAATCATTCCGTATATAACATGTTGAAAAACTCATTTAAGTACCCATAAGGTATACATTTTCTGGATCATGGTTAGATTCTGTTCATGTAGCTATGTCCGTCTGTTGAAAACAGCATAGTGCTCAAACGGGATAATGTAGAGAAAATTTGGCTCAATTATTTAACTTTCACAATATTTGTTTGCTATTGAAAATGATTAAAATTGCTTAATAAACTAACCAGTTATAAGCAAAATACTACGAACACATGGCGTCCATTATAACTTCACTTCATACTTTTCTGTTGATATCTCTTTAGCAAAACCATATATGATAACGAAATTTTCTGCACATAATTCGAGGGTCGAATAAAAATATCAATTACATTTCATTCTATATTAATTATTAAAAATCATTCTATATAATTTCATAATTTCAGTTAATTTGGCATTTTTCCCAGAAAAAAAAAAAATATGTCATCCTTCACGGAAGAGTTAATATTACAACTAACTTATTACTATATATTTAAATTAAAAATAAAATAGTTTCCTGGCCAACTTTTAATTATAATTTAGTACATATGCTAATGAATAAAAATTGTGTTTTTTTTTCTTTTATTACAACTTCTGCTCCCTCTTTCATTTGCTTGCAACTTTGGCAATTCTTATAAAAAAAGACTCATCTCATATGGCTATGCATCATATTCTAAAGAAAAATAATATTGCAATTTGTATATTGTAATCATTTACGAAAATATTTTACAATTTATTTGAGATTTATTCATCATCTAATGGGAATATTATCTTGACATATGAGTTACCATCTTATACTCATGGAAGAAAATATAAGAAAAAAATTAAAAATATTCTTGGAAAATATACAAAAGATATTTTCAGTTAAATGAGGCCTAAAAAAGAAATATAACAACGACGACAACAACAACAACAACAAATTGTAAGATAAATACAAACTTAGTATAAGTAATATTTTATCAATAACAATAGTACTGCACAATGGGCAAAATTCCAATAAAAAAAATTCAAATCACTCTCTATAAGTATAATATTTGCATATTTATTTACATTTTATGTAAATTTTAAATTTATTTTATTTAAGTTAAATTATTTTGACTGATGACATTTAAATAAGAACAAATAAAATTTATAATTGCAATGTGATTTATTTTTATTTCTCTTTCTTTTTTTGTGTTGCATTTTTTTTGGGAAATTCTCTTTATTTGTGTGTGTGTATTTTTTAAGTATTTTTATATTTTTTTTTTTCTCAAAATATTAAAGAAATGCTTGTACAAACAAGTATTTTACTGTTGGGAAATATTTTTTTTTTCAGGGAAAAGTTAGAAGAGATGTATTGAAAGGAATATGTAAAAGGTATGTAAAGATTTTGTCTTTAATATGTATGTGTTTGTTACTAGACACGTTTTATTTGCCATAACTATTAAATCTTAAAAAGGCAGTAAGGGAACAAGTGGAGACATATGTATATTAGAGTGTCCCGTATATACAGGAAGACCCTTCAAACGATGCATAAAAATTTTGTTTAATGTGGAAAACATACAAAAATATTTAAATTGCTATTCAGTTTCTTAGCAGCGGTTGAAAGTTAAGAGTCTAGAACAAACCAAAATGTATGGGCCCCATGATTTTGTAATCGCTAGTAGATAACTAAAGACCAATTTTTAAAAACTGGGTGCACTCTAATACTTATTGACAAGTGATAATTTGGAGAGGAATTTATATCAATTTTCACCAAAGTTCGTGATTTTCAACATTTTCGTTGGGGCAAAATTTCATTTCTGGAAAATAAAAAGAGAAAGTTAATATAATGATATTTTCTATTAATTTTTCCATTTTTTAACAAAATTTCATATTTTTTTATTTTTTAACACAGTGTGTCGGTTGAAATGAAGCCCATCAATAACTTCCATATATAATATTTCTATCAAACGATCGGAAATCTTTTCTAGAATTTTGCTACTGAAATGTAGCGACATTGCTTGAGAAATTGTTTTTGAAATTGGTTTTGAAGCCCTGTACATGCTAAGAGCTTCGTTTTTGTAAAGAAACAAATCGAATTAATGTTTTAATCAAATCGTTCATATATTACTTTTTGATATTTCGTGAAAAACTTAAAATAAAAATTTTCCAATTTTTATATACCCTTTACCACAGATGTGTCGGTTTAAATGGCGTTAATAAAGCCCAATAGTAACTGAAATATATATTATATATATGAAACAATCGGAAATCCTTTCGAGAATTTTGCTAGCGAGATTGGCTCATAAATTGTGGAGATATGTTTAAAAAAACTGTTTTTAAAATTGGTTTTAGTGTTTTGAAGCCTATGTATATACTAGGACCTTCGTTTTTGTAAAGATAAAATTCTAAATAATGTTGTAATCAAGACATTATATATTATTTTTTGTCATTTCGTGAAATGAAAAAATTAAAATTTTATAGAAATATTTAAAATTTTTTTATACTTTTTACCACAGGTGTGTCGGTTGAAATAGCGTTTATGAAGTTCACCGATAACTGACAATTATGATTTATATATTGTGAGGTCATGCTTATTCAATTTTTACAGAGTGTAATATACTTTTAATTTAAATTTGAAAATTGAAGAAAAGAATTTTTTTTATAATATATATATATATATAGATATATATAATATATATATATATATATATATATTTATATATATATAATATCAAATGATCGGAATCTTATTCGAGAGGTTTTGCCTATTGAAATAATAGGTAGCACATACATCTCATCGATAAACCACTGTCCTTAGAACCGTTACAATATATCAAATGATCGGAATTCCTTTCGAATTGATTTTCTCATTTTTAAAGCCTCTGTATACACAAGGAACTTCATTTTTGCAAAGAAAAATAAAAAATACAAAACAAATAAAATCGGTTCCGTAATAACTGAGATATCAGCCAACCCCCTTTTTTATTAAGATTTTGTTTAAGCTACAGATATTTATTTTGATACAGATCGGTCATAAATATTTTTATAAAATTTCGGTTTTATAGGCCAAGAACTAAACAAAAATAATATATAATGTATATTAATAAATAATAAATAGCATACTTTAAGGCAACCATTTAAATTTTTAATATTTTCAAAGTTTTATGATATATTTCTCTTTGGATTTTTTTTTAATAATTTTTGTTTATAAAATTTTAATTTTTCATAAAATTTTATTTTTCTCACAAATAAGTCTTCATATCTCCATAATTGTATAGCATATTAAAATATAACAAAGAAAGATTTAAAGACAATTTTTATTACACTTTTTTAAATATTGTTTTGGAAATGAAACCTCCTTATATTTACAAATAGGGAGAACTAGAGTCAATTTGGTAGATTAGAGCTTAGATGCCATATAAGTGAATATTTATATTAGTTTTATTAGTGTTGCATACTATAAGGTATTAGTTTTATTACCTGTGACAAAATCAGACAACTCATTTTCGAGATATGCCTCAATAAATGGTGCAACATTTTTATTTTACAAATTGGGAGAACTAGGGTTAATTCAGTGAAATAGAGCTTAGACTCCGTATAAATGAATCTGTATTCCTCTGTACTAGCAGTGTTGCATACTTTAAGGTATTCGATTTATTACATTTATCTGTGATGCCTAGTTTAAGGCATTAGTTTATTTAATTATAAAAAGTTTTGCATACTTTGAGGCATTAATTTAATTTTTGTTAAAACTGTTGCATACTTAGAGACATTAGTTTAATTATTTGTGAGCAGAATATTGCATCTATAACTTTTTTTTCGTAGAATTCATCATAAAATTTATATTTTATATCTTTTAAAATTTTTATTGAATTAAACAACAATTTATTTGAAAACCAATTAAAATTTACTTAAACTGAATTGTAATCTGCAGTAAATTGCTAGTATCTTAAGAGCATAATTTCGAATTCTTTCATACTTTAAATAAGATAAAAAGATTCTCTACAATCTATTCAATTTAATTAAATCCTTAAAAAATATTTCTCCTTGATCATTTAAGGGTTAAAAAAAAAAAAAAACAATTGTATTAATAAATCCCAGTATGAACACATACATGCATGTATGATATTTTTTCTTCTAACAATAAGTAAATATTATATGCTTGTATGTGTATATATTTATAAAGTATTTACATATTTTTCAACATACATTCACATATACATATATAGGATATTTCAAGTTATCGTTATACTTATAGAAAATCTCTTACGGGGGTTGTTTAAGTAGTTGAAGTCCTTGAAATTTTTTTCTTTTCTATTATTATTGTATTTTTTTTCTGTTTGCTTCTATAAAAATTAAAATATTTCTTTATTTTTTATTTTTTTGCTTTTTAACTTGAGCTGTAGGAGCTCGTTATAGATTTTTATTTTTTAATACACACACTCACATATACATATTTATATATGTATATAAAAACAATAATAATGTTTCTCAAGAATTTGTTGTTTAAAGTAACAAATTTAATATCAATATATAAATCTATAAAATCATTGTTACATTTTTGTTACTAAAGCAATGAATGTATGTATGTTTGCATGTATGTGTATATGTATCTATGATGGCAAGTGTATGTATGTTTGTTATTTATTCATAAAATAACTAGGGAAAAGTAGTCCATCTGTCTGTCTGCTTTGTTTGTTGCTTGTTTTCTTGTGTTACTTTCTTTTACATCTTAAATACAAATATGTGCTAAATATTTTTGTAGTTGTTAATATAATAGCAATTTTTGTAAATTTTATCTCCTCTTATCATAAATACGAGTAGATTTATTCAAAAGGTCAAATTTGAATTTTTTTTGGAATAATTGTATATATAAGAGAAAAAGTTTTGTTTTGGGATTATTTGCAGCTTTATGAATTTTTGTTTAAACTTTTTAACATTTTAAAAAGAAATAGAAAAATATAATAGGACCTTTAAAAACTTTATATGCCAGAACATTTAATTTGTTGACTTGAGAACTTTTTTTGCCTTTATTGGATTGCATCTAGATTTAGCTTTAGATCATTGGTTGGCACCCATAGCACTCAGGGGCAGAGGCTATTTGCTCTTTTCACATACACAACATGAATGTCAACAAAGAATGTAAAAATTCTAAATAAATAGATCTTAAGAAAATTAAATTTTTTTATTTCAGTTCTACACCGATCGATCAGTCGATTTGTATATCCTCTCTTTGTGCCTATCAATGCTTTAGATGCGAAGTAAATACTATAGTTAATAAATTAATAAAATAATAATGAAAATAAGAACTTTTGACCATTCCAAAAGATAAACCCTTTAGTTTCGTGTACAGTTCTTAACAGGCATTTTTTTAATATCACTTTCACGGTCGATTTAGTGATTTTCGTCCGCCTGGTCGGCTGCATGGCTGTCTATCCATGTCAACTTGTGAAAAGCTTTTTGAAATTTTTTATGATCGGTCCATTAGCATCCATACAAATGTTTATGGTTAGCGATCAAAAATAAAAAATATTTTATTAAAATTCGATAAAAAGTAGAAAAATCTCTAAATTTTAAACAAGAAATCGTATAATGGCATAATTTCGGTTTTATAAAAGATTGATTGAAGAGGTTCTACGTGATAGCAAAATGCATCCTTCTTTTCATTTAGGCAAGTAAATGAATTGCAAATTGATGATAATGAAGTTCGGATAGTGACGTAATTGACCCCCAAATTGTGGCATTACATGTATCTAAACGTTTTATTACTTCAGATTATTCTAGAATTTTATGCTGGAATTGCTTAAGACTTGGGCATTCTTATATATATTGTCCCGATGAAATAAGAAATGTGTTTTGTTACAAATGTGGTTTTAAAGGAGTAATAACCCCTAACTGTCCTAATAAGCATCAGGGAAACTCGAAAGGCAACGAGATGAATACCGGGTTATCTCGTTCAGTACAGCAGAACCCCAGGCATAGACAAAAAGTTAACTTAAACATTGATAACCATATAATGTCTAAGAATAAAGTGATAGTTAAACCAACACTTTATACTCCAATCACTTTAAATACATCAACAGAAATTATTTCAAAACAAAATTCAAACAAACATAATTTTATCCCAAAGGATATCCTTTCGTCTACACTAAGCCACAATAAAAAAGTTATGGATTCAATTCAGGCCATTAAACCTAAAGTATCAAAATGTGAGGTATCTTATAAGATCAATAGTTGTCGACAGAGGTACAAATTTAGAAAAATTATACGTAGGGAAATAGAATCGACTATAATATCTGACAAAAATGATAGGTCATATGTTAAGATATCATTGGGGGCAAAATTTTTTAGGAGTGCTCGACTTTGGTGCGAATGTCTTCCTTGGCGTTCCAAAGCGTTTATTTGGGCGTTAATTTTTGGAAGACACTTGCTATTGCACCGAGTATAATGCCATGTGTTTCCAAAATTGTTAGGTATTCAGATGAAAGCGAATCGAAATTCCATATCTTGGAAGCTGGTGTGGTTTCCGGTCCATGAAGATATTCAGGGTAACGAAAGGGACTAAGAATGTATAGTAAATGCGTAGTACTTGGAAATTAGCTCAGCTTGCGATAACATTCCTGTTTCCTTAGTCTCACGTAATACTCTCGATAAATGATTATTTGGCACGAAATAAAACTAGGGCACTTTATACTAGGGGTCACACGGTAAAATTCCAACAAATTAAATTTTTCATATTTTCGTTTATTAAATCCACATTTTATTTTTTTATGTTCCCAAACTTTGGATTGAAATCACCTAAAAATATATTACAGATTTCCCTACTGCATTCTATTTAAAGATTCATATTATGGGATTTAAGAAAATTTAGACGTGCATTTGATTAATTGGGCTTGTTTTTTAATTTCCAAATAATCTTTACAAAAATGCTTTTCAGAAAACTATAAAATTAGGGTAGACTGGGGAGCATTCCCCACTTTTTTGCTATATCTTCAACGCGGTGGACGATATCAATAAGCTTTTTTAGAAATAAAAACCTTGATATGTTGGTTTATATTAAATCCTGCCTATCACCATGTTATGTTAATGTTTATTATCTATTTGCGAAGAGACTAAAAATGTCAAAACAACCATGGGTAGGTTCGCCAAGTGATGGGGGAAGAATCGTTTTCTTTATTTGATCGTTTTTTATTTTATATTAATAAAGCATTTGAAAAACACTAAAAAAATAATATGTTTAGTTGAATTTTATGTAAAATAAATCAAAATTCAATTAACAATGGCAACCCCAAAATATATACCTGGGAAAATCACTAAATTATTTCTATTTCAATTAGAATTAGTACTGGGGAGCTTTTATGTACAGTAAAAGATTTACGTATAGTAAGAGCTTCGTATCTGAAAAAAAACTTTCCTGTAGGAAAAGTTAAATCGGCCCACCAGCAGTTGGACTAATGATTCCCAGGTGGAAAATTTCGCTTAAGTGATAATTTGTTTCACTTTTTAAAGGAATTTAGTAAAATATATGTAGCAAATTATTGTATTTTACTATCAGATTTATTAAAAATTTAAAGTAATCACAGAAAATTTTCACAGAGAAATATTTAGCAGAGTGTTAAAAAACAGTTAATTTTGTCTCTTCCTCCAAACGAATGTATATTTAAAATTTTAAAATTTAGATGAATGATCTGTGATAGGAGAAAAGGAAATATCGAATGCTTCGCTTTCTACCCTATGCTATGCTGTTAATTCAAAATATTTTATTTTTGGACTCAGCAAAGACAATGACTTTAAGTTAATAAATTTTATTTTTTAATTAGATAAAGAAAATACTAATTTATTCGCACTGAAATATTGGTATTTATATAAAAAATAAGCATTTTCTCTATCAAAGATATACCCAGTTTCAGCTTCCTTCTTAGGGATATGTGGTGTACCCCCTCCAAACTAAAAAAATTTAATACTCCCCTGCTACGTCCACGAGACATTTTTTATGCATTCAATCAGTCGAATAGGACTTACAGAGTTATTTTAAAAAAAAAATGGTATTCCAACCCACTGTGCAATACAGATATTTCTTCATGTTTATTTTTAATTAAAACCCGCAAAAAGAAACGATTAAGATCTTCCAAGAAAAGAAACATTTTCACTACTTCATAAGTGGAACAAAGAGCATATTTTGAACTATTTTGGAAGTTCTAATAATTACTTCCAATGTAGTGAAAAGAAATGAATTTTTAAAGAGAAAAAAAGGTTAATAATATTTATATCTTCCCAGCAAAAAAAGAACTGAAAGCTATGATTTTAACATTGTGTTGTCATTGGAAAGAAGTACTTAGTGGTGAAAAAGA